>PVKM010025451.1:0-19942 GCA_004027735.1 Carollia perspicillata | reverse complement strand
CCCAGGCCACTTGCTGTGGGTCTAATGACAGGGCGCCGTCCTCCACGGTGTCCCACCCCGGTGGCCCCGTGTGCTGTCTGTGGTCTCGCACGCAGGCCCACTGTCCGCTGCCTCCCTCCCTGTTCCATTGTCTCCTTCAGAAGGCTCTCCCCCACCTCCGGGCAGCCCAGCCCCAGGCCGTGCAGGCCCTGCTCCTCCGGACCGGCCGTCCCTGACCCGCCGGCCGGAAACAGTCTTTCACTCCCTGGCACAGGCCTCGCCTTCCCGGTGGCCCTTCACCGCATCGGGTATCAGACACCCTTGTGCCACCAGTTCCTCGAGGGTCTGTCTTTCTCAGGGCTGGTTACACTGCAGACCCCAGAAGCCCACTCCGCCCAGCGTCATTTAAAGAATGCTGGGCCTTGAGTGAACCATGCCGAGTGGAATAAGACGGAAAAGGACAAGAACCACATTCCAATCACATGTGGGATGTAAAACCAAAAGCAACAAACAAACAAACTGGTAGATACAGAGGACAGCACGGCAGTTACCAGAGGAGAGGGGTGGGGTGGGGCGGGCGGGGGCACAGTGACGCTGAGCAAGCAGCTCAGACGACGCAAGGCTCCCAGTGTGGGGACCAGAAGCCAGAGATCGAGGTGGCGGCAGGGTGGTTCCTGCCGAAGACGTGAGGGACTCTGTCCCTGGCCCCTCTCCTAGCTTCTGGTGGCTTCCTGGCCATCTCTGGCCTTCTGGGCTTGTAGCCCCATCAGCCGGATGGGGCCCCACCTCCATCTGCACTGGGCCTTTGTCCCCGCTGTGGGTGGCCTGTGTCCAAACTTCCCCTCTGTATAAGGCCCCAGCTCTACTGGACACAGGCCCTGCCCCAATGACCTGGTTTTAACTTCTTACATCTGTAACTAGTTAACTGCTTCCTAATGAGGTCCCATTCTGAGGTGCTGGGGGTTAGGGCTTACACAAATTGGGGGTGGGGACACGATTGCACCCATAACACTGGGCAACAGGTGGCATTGGGGCCAGTTAACCCCGCTTCCCAGCACAACCTCTTTTTTCTAAAGACAGCCGTGAGACTCCGTTCCGGCAAACGAGATGTAAATAAAACCTATGGGACGGGGCTGTGGAAAAGCTCACGCATCCCGCCCCTGCCCACTTCTCCCTTCCTCCGCACGGCCGTGCACCAAAGGAAGACAGAGCAGCCATTTGCCCCGCGAGGGTCAAAGGCATGCCCCGAGCAGAGGCCAGGCCTGCAAGCCAGGCACGTGCCCTGACCAGGGATGGAACCTGGGAGCTTCCGCTTTTCTGGATGACGCTCCACCCACCGAGCCACACCAGTCAGGACGTGGGAAGAGCGTTTCGACTGAGGGGCCATTCCCAGGACCCACCAAACCTTACAGATGTCCCAGTGCATCGAGCACCCAGAAGTGCCAGACCCTGCCGAGCACACACACACACACAGCGCTGCATGTTGTCAGAGACCCACAAAGTGGACGTAGCGTCTGCGATTTGCTGACTTGGAGACAGTCACAAGAATTAACCAATTTTCTTTCCCAAGGCCACACACGAGTCAGGACTGGGAGTGAGGTCCAACCCAGCTCTGTCCGTGTGTCTTTTACCCCTGACAGCCCTTCCTTATATCCAGTTGGCTAGTCAGTGAGCTTGATAGCAGCCCCTCCAAAAATAGACATGCGCGTCCCTGGCCAGCCCCGCAGGGGGGTCACAGCATTACTTCCAGTTCGCAGGGGAAGGCCGCTGTCAGGCCTCAGCCTTCTGTGGTGTCCCCCGGCGTGTCTCCCGCTGAACACCCTACACGACCTGACCCCTCCACAGTCACATCTGCCACCAAGAGAAGACCTGCCAAGATGCTCCGGGAGGAGCACGGGAGCACACTCGCCAGGGCCGCCTCCTTCCTGCTCCCTGCGTGTCCCCACGGCCCGACGTGGACGTCGTGCTGAGCCCTGCAGCCCAGGAAAAGACTCCAGGAAGCTGGGGTCCACTGTGCCCCCAGGCTCCCCTTCTGCCACCGCTTGTTCCTCAGCCCACCCGAGGAACCCCACAGAGGGCATCCGCCAGCACTGGTGTCCGCGCCTCCAGACCTCAGAACCAAAACCCGTGGCCGGCTGGAATCTGTACTTGACCTTCCCCCAAAATATCTACGCTGAAAGAATTTTTACAAATGAAATCGTAAGCGCATTAGAGTTAATTATATACTATTAAAGCTGCTGCCGTGGCAAAGCCTTGGAAAATGAAGACTTTTTCTAATTAAAACCAACAAATTGCAGTCGCCCCTCGGCTTTACTGCTCGGTGACACTCTCTGGGTGAAAACGAGGCACACTCACATTCTAGAAACGGTCATCAAAACCTGGGTTAAAAAAGAAACACTGGGAACATTTTGTAAACTAACTTCCTGCCTCTTTCTAAACCCCTTCTTCGACAGTGAATTTCAGCCTGGACTTTTTCTCCAGAAGAGCTCAAAGACTTGGTGTTTGGGTGCACGGCTGGGGGAGGGGGGGTGCGGCGGGCGGTGGAGAAAAGAGCCAAGGATTCAGTCTCCATCTGTGGGGGGCACACGGCAAGAGTCAGGCTGTCTGGAGCAAGGGATGAGCCCAGGTCTTCACCGAGTCTGGGAGCCACGAGCGAACTGGAAAGCCGCGATTCGGCCCCGCAGCCGCACGGGCCTGTCAGAGGCACACTGTGCCCAGCCCGACCCACGCGGTTTGCATAAAAATGTCTGGAATGTGAGGGTGTGAAATATTAATGACTCTCTGTATAATGATTAAGGGATTTTTTTTCAGAGTGAAAAAATTGTTGTGGGACTTCAGTAAAGGCTGGGGAGGACATTGCATTCATTTTTCAGTTTCGTTCAGACTGGGGGGGATTAAAATGTGTAAGAATGGAGGTCTCTGTGGTGCAGGGTGGCAGGCTCAGTCTCTGACTACAGCTACGACAAGTGCTTTCAATAACTACCACACTTCATAGCTAAGAGGGGCCACCCGCGGCCCTGGCCAGGTGGCTCAGCTGGTTAGAGAGCGTCATCCCAAAAGGCCAACATGCCGGGTGCGGTCGGAGCACACACGGGAATCAACCCACGCACGCGCGAATAAGCAGAACAACAAATCGATGTGTTTCCCTCTCCCTCTCCTTCTTCCTCTGTCTCTCGAAAAAGTGACAAATGAACATTTAAAAAAGTGAAGGAGCCTTCTTTCAGACGATGAGGACTGCGGTCGCGATAACAACTCTCACTCTAACTGGCTAAACTAGACCAGTACGTGACCTTCTGGGGCACAGGGAGCTTTAAACGGGATTCGCGTCAGTCAGCATTTCTGGAGCGGAGATGCCACTTTTAGGGAAGTGTCTCCCAGAGATGATTTTGCCCCCAAAAAGTCATGACACAGAAAACGCCACGCTCTCTTCCCGCTGGTGCCGTCCACTCCGGGGGTCGGGGAGGGAGAGCAGACGGTCCCTCCCGTGTTTCCTCCCTGCGATCCGCAGACAGAGATCTGACTCGCAGAAAACTTGTGTGCCACTCGCACGCAGGGGACGTGGTCTTGCAGCGACATTGCAAGGGTGCAGACGGTGCCTGAGGGGTAGCACACCAGCAAACGCAGGGCTGATTAAAGAAACGCAGCTTGCTAGATTCAATTCCTTTTTTTTTTTTCCATTCTTGGGAGGCAGACTTTCGTTTCCCCAAAGACCACGCGGAGCTGGAGTGGAGCGCCCAGCCTGGCCGGCTCCAGGCAGGACCTGGGGACGAAACCCTGAGAGGCACACTCATTCAGAAGCACAAGACACCGCACACTCCTTCAGGCCTGGCGGCACCGTGCCTGGAGGCCCCACACCCCTGGAAACGTGGCCGGTGGAGGGCTGAGTTAGGGAAGCCTGGTCACAGGGCTCATGGGAACACGCGTGTGTGCACCGGCTCACATCTGTGTGTGGCGCGTGTGGCCTGTACTTGAGGACCAGGAATGCAAATCATAAAAGGCAGTCGGAGGCACTTCAGCTCGATGTGCAGATTTTTAAAAAACTTCCTGCCTGGCTACTGAGCTCCGGAGGAAGCGAATCTCCAGTTGCTGATGACCTCATTTCCACCATTTCTCAACCCTTGGGAGGAGGCCTACTCAGCCAATGGGGGGCGTGGCTGAGGGCAGTGGGCGGAGCTAGAGGCAGGACTGGACTGCCTGCCCCTGGAACTTTCTCTCTGCCCCGCCTTGCGCCCCATCTCCACCCCACTGGCCCCCAGCCTCACACACCTCCCCTTCCTTGACGCGCAATTGGCAAAGCCATCCCCAGGGTGACGTGGTACAGCGGTCACCATGCCAGATAATAAAGAGCCCAGGGGGACGGGACCCAGCTGACATATGGGGTCCTTAGTTCTGTGTGGAGACCAGAACTGTGACAGTGATCTAGGTTTCCTGTGCTCATGCCGTGGAAATTAGTCACCCGACAGAATCAGCAAAACGTCCATTACTGATGACGTTCACCAAACCACAGAGAGACTGGTGTTTTATCCTGACCCAGTGACAGTGATGAATGGCTGTTATTAAATCGATAGATCAATTGAAAGCCAATAAGTCAAGACTTCCAGAGGTCAGTCAAAGCAATATACCACCACAGAGAGCCAAAGGCCAGCTGGCCCCAAAGAGGGAGATAGGAACTCGGACCACACCGGCCCAGCCCAGCACCGGGCGGAAAGCGAAACCTGCAGGCTCTCCTTTCCCTGCTCCCTTCCTCAGTGTCCAGGAGAAACAGAAACAGGCCCTGCTTACAGGTCTGTCCGCTGTGGAAACGATGCCCAGGAGGCCGGAGCCACCGTGGGACCCGCTGAGAGACAGGCAGCTCCGTAATGCTAAAGCCCTTCCACCAGCAAAGGCCCTTCCAGCGTACTTCCCGTCTGGTCCAGTCCTCCTGTACTCTGTCCTCGTTCTGTGGTTGGTATTGTCACCATTTTACAAGTGAGAAACCCGAGGCCCCTGGGGGCAAAGAGGGGGTGGCAGGTGGCCCTGCTGGAGTAGGAGGGAGACTGGCGGAGCTTGTGGGGGTGTGGAGCCCACATGCCCAACCACTGGAAGGCCTCAGCCAACGGTGCGCAGAGCAGCTCCCCTGCTGTGGCCGCGGTGCAAGGAAGTCTGAGACTCAGAGCACCCCGCCTCCCCCTCCGCCCCAGTTTGTGCCCACCGCCACCCTCCTCTGCTCCTGGCTGGCCGCAAGCAAGGCCTCCCAGAGCTGCTGGCTGGTTTTCTACACACACATAGCACACTCACACAAACATAGCACACACACGTATACCACTCTCACAAGTGCACACTCACAAACGGACTCACACACACACGCCAGACTCTAGGGCCGTCCCTGGCTCACTCAGTGAAGGCCGGAGGCAGCTTTGTCCTTTCCTGCCGCCCAGTCCTGACCTTGTGCACAGTAGGCTCGGATCGGCGGCAGGAGGTTGAGAAAGACCGCTGCTCTTCCTGTGATCGCCCTGGGAGAGAGACAGAGCCAACAGGATGCATGGCGGCCACGCTGAAACGAGGGGCAGCCCTGGGTCCAGTTCGGGGAAGAGCAGGCGGAGTTCCCTGGGGATCGGGGGAGCGTGGCGAGCGTGAGGGCCGGCTGAGGGTCAAGAGAGAGAGGGAAATGCTGCGGCCACACTGCAAAGCTTCCTTCCATCTGGAGAAGACCTGGGTTTTGAAGTGGGTTTGGGTTCACTGAGCCCAGACCAGGCCGGGGAACCCTAAAAGCTTTTTTGGTGGCGGTGCAGCACTCCCACATCTGTGTGGATACCACGGATTTGTTTGTGCTTCTGCCGCAAGGTGCCCGTGGGGGCTTTGCGTCTCCACCTGCGGTTACTGCAGACTGAGTTGGGGAGTCTCAGGCTGCCGCTTGAGACCCCAACGAGTCTGTGCCACCAAAGCCACGCAGTGCCAGCCAGGACTCCTGCCAGGGAGGCCCGGGTGTAGGGAACAGCAAACCGAGCAAACTAACACGGGGTGCTGTCGAACACTCCTGTGTTCCAACAGCACTTTGCCAAGGTACCACCCGTACAGGGCCATAACTTGTGCAAATAACACTTTATCAAACGCTATGTGTTTAAATGAAAAAGAAGGTATTAAAGGAGACACAGCCTGTGCCCAAAATGCTTCTGTTCGAGTCAAGCCCAGGAAACCAGAACTGCAGACCCGAGAGTATACGTGCACATTTATAGCTGCTCATAAATGTCAAGGAGCCGAGGCAATGGCTGGACGGGCTTGGCGTCCTGCAGGGAATGTGACTCAGACTTCGTACGGGTGTGTGACGAGGTGTGGGAGGAATGTGGGTCAGTGTCCAGGGGCAAGGCGCCCGCACGGTCCACATGCTGCAGGCAAGGGGCTGGGCGAGAGAGTCCCGGCCGTGTACACGCGCAGATCAGGGGTTGGGGGTGTTGCGGAACAGCCAGGTGGCACCTCACCTGTGTCTTAGGTAGAAGCGACACTTGGGAGGGAGGCTACGAAGGTCTTAACTAAGAGTCATAAGTTTCCTCTGAAAGGAAAAGAGAGACATTGAGGCTTCCAAGGAAAGTGGCCCCTTGGCCGGGAAGTTCTGGGGACGCAGGCTGGGGAAGTGGGGGCATCAGGAAGTTGTGGGGGTCGGAAGCACCCACGGCGGGAATGGAGATGGAAA
The DNA here is from genome assembly GCA_004027735.1 of Carollia perspicillata. Taxonomy (NCBI): domain Eukaryota; kingdom Metazoa; phylum Chordata; class Mammalia; order Chiroptera; family Phyllostomidae; genus Carollia; species Carollia perspicillata. The sequence goes on along the minus strand of PVKM010025451.1, from coordinate 13,293 downwards.
GAGGAGAGGTGTAGCACGGATAACCGAGGTCACTACCAGGATGGTAGGAATGTGATCCCTGAGAAACGGGAGAAAATGGAGCATGAGGGAAACTCGCTGTGGGTCGCGGCTTTTGTTACGGTTAGCTTTAACTGCTACTGGAATTCTGGGTGGACATTTGGATTCACTCGTAGACTGTGGTGGGAGAGGGCCAGCCCAGTGCCGTCCAACCTGCAGGGCGAGAGGCTGGTCCCTCTGATTCAGGGAGAATAATGCTGACTGTTGCCCTGATACCAGCCGGCAGAGGTCATGGTCGAAAATCACAGGCGTCTTGTCCTTGTCTGCTAAGCGTATTTTAAATGTTGCATATCTTCCGTGGTTTTATTTTTCAGTAATTGGGGGGAGGACTAATTTTACGCAGAGAAGTGGCAGGGGTAGCACCATTTCCTGGTGAAGATTCTTCCCCGGGCCCTTCTGCTCTGCCACAGTCTCTCAGGTCTCCTTGCTGTCAATGGCTTGACCGTTTTGAGGCCTGCTGCCTGGTTAGTGCGTAGACTGCCCCTTAATTTTGTTTTTTGTTCTTTTCTGATGGTCTTCTCACGACTGCAGTGAACGGCTCTGGGGGTGGGGGTGACCACAGGTATAAAGTGCCGTTCTCACCGTGTCATAGCAAGGGTACACGCTATCTACAGCCACATCAGCGATGACACTAACCTCGGTCACTTGACCGCCGGCGTAGCGTTGAACCGGTTTGTCCAGTGTCAAGTTTCTCTGCTCCCCCACCCCCACACCCCCCACACACTCTCTTCTTTGGAAGCAGCAGGCCCAGCTACAATGGAGGGCAGACCGTTGGGGTGGGTGGGTGTATCTGCATAAATTACTTGGGATTCTTCTGGAAGAAACACTTGTCTCCTTCCTTCCACTGGTGTTTGTTTGTATCAACGAGGATCCCTGTGCATTTATCTCACACTTTGAGTTTCGATGCACTTGTTGACCTTTCTGCCCCCATCATCTCAGCTCTGGCCGTTGAGAGTGCCTTCCGCTGGGCTCCCGGACCCCTCGGACCCACCCCAGCCTTCTGTCATGCGAGCACCTCCTCACCTTTTGCTATTACAGATGCTCCAGGCTCACCTTGTGTTTCCCTGACCCACCCAAGACTGAGCTGTTTCTCCAAGGAGGTCGGGACCCTGGCCTGGTGCTACGGGAATGTTCGCTGCCTCTAGGCCCGCCCCACAGACAGGGACAGGAAACACGTCTGTGCCCACCAACGCCTAGACGCACACGTCTATAATGACCTCTGTGTGCATTCCTCTTCCTCTCCGCAAGCTAAGCACGAGGTCCGCAGACGACTCGGACTCCGGTCTCGCAGGTCCCGCCCCTGTGCGTCCCTCGCTGCCCCCTCCCAACGCTGGCCTGGCTCCCACCGTCCCACTGCTTATTTGTGCACGGAAAGGTAGCTCAACATTGTGATCCCTGCACCCTTACCAAACGCTTTTATCTGTGCTCTTGACATCCAAGGTGTCTCTACCCATTGAACTTGGGCCCCGTGAAAGTTTGGAGGAAAATGTCAAGACCCGTGAAGGAATCGAGATTTAAAAAGATATCAGTGGCCTAGGATAAGGAACCCAAGTAAAAAATATGAATGAGCAGGATACACAGGAGTTTGGGAATGAATACGTGGCATAACCGGGGAATGACAGAGATCAGACTTTGCAGCGATCTGTGGGAAAGGAGAAAGGGGTGGACGTGTCTGGCTGACCGCAAGCTCAGGCATGGCCACGTTAACAAAAGAAAATCGATGCAGAGGGTAGGCCCCAGTGCAAATAGAGTATTCCAACCAAGGTGGGAAAATGCACCCCGGTCACCATGCAGGTCGTGCGCCAACTCCACAGGTGCCAGCGTTTATATCCACCCTCCCAAAGAGAGCGCAGGAGAGGGAACAGGGCCGTGCGAGTGGGATGGGATCACACTCCCAAAATACTAGCAGGGATTAGATGTACCCTGTTCTACTCCAGAGGGCAGAACGGGGGCCTGGAGCCCCGGGGTCCTTCCCAGGCCGATGGGACTGAGCGAGGGCGGGGCAGGCCATCCACCCCCTGCACGCCTCTCCTGGGGGATGACAAACCACACAGCTGAGGTCCAGGAGGCAGGAGGACAATGCTGGAGGTCAGGTCCCAGGGACACCTCCAGGGAAGAGCCGGAAGGACAGTCCAGCGGGTAGTTACTGACAACGTGTTCGGTGCGCAGTGCAAAGAGAATGAGGAACCAAAACGCAGGTGGTCAGGACAGGGGAGCGGGAGGAGCAGGATTTGGGGCCTGGGACACTGCCCGGGGTGAAATACCTCCTTCGGGTCAGTCCCCGCAGACTGCCTGCGGGTAGGCCAGTCCTTTTGAAGAGCACGGAGCAAAACTCAAGGACAGTGAGAGGAAGGCGGAGTGTGCCTGATTGCAAGGGAAACTTTCTAACAATTGGAATTGTCTGCAAACAAAACATGATCCTCGCCAGGAGAGGGTTTCACGCAGTGGGTCAGGCCTCATCAGCAGGCGGGGCCGCCAGGGGCAAATGGATGCAGACACGCGGTGACGAAGAGAGAGAAACGGGTTCGGGGGAAGGAGACCCGGGGCTGCTGGCCGGGAGGGCGCCCGGAGCAGGGCGAACGCGGGTTCCCGAGGGAGGAGGCGATGCTGCTCTGAGGTTCCAGGAGCCTGGGAAGGAAGAGCGCGTGGGCTCCACGGAGCCCTGGACCCTGTCTGATCTGATGTGGCGTTGGGAGTTAGTTTTGCTCTTTTTACATACACATAATCTTAAAAAAAAAAAAAAAAAAGACTCACACACTGAATTGAGCCAGGAGGCCAAGCTTTCTCACCTGCCTGAGGCGCACACGCCCCGGGAAAGCTGGGGTGAGCACCCACCTCCTTGGCACCTTGATCTCAGCCCGTTGAGAAAGCCGTGGGACCGGAGATGCCCCAGGTCTCCTCCAGCTCTGTTATTATTGTTTTTTTTTTAAAGAAAGGATTGTGTTATTTAAAATGAGGCTACGTAAACAGTGACTTTCCAAGAATGTAACCTAGCCCCTTCTCCAACAGTGGGCGGGGTTTCTCCGTCATCTTTGTGAGCCGAAGGAAAGTGGGCAGCCAACCACGAGCATCAGACTTCCCAGCAGGGATGCAGTTCAAACTGTGGTGAGGAGAGAAATGATGAATGAATTCAAACCTTACAGACGAAGGACCCCAAAAATGTGGACTCAGGTCTTCGTGGCACTTCACAAGGTGTGCCATAAAGTGACCGAAATGGGTGACAGGTGAGGCCAGACATGACATCAGGACGAGCTTAGACAGGAAGACAGCCGGACAAAGGCCAGGGCTATTTTGGTTTGCACATGGAAAGACATCCCGTCGTGGGATATTATATTCCACGTGGGCACCTCGCTCGGAGCACAGTGACAAGGTCCCCTAAGGGATGGAAAGGGAGACGGAAAGCCAAGAACGGGCATAGGAGCTCCAAGGCGAGTGGGGGTGGCCCAGCGCCTGTCGCCTCCCAGGAGCTCGGGGAACGTCAGTGGGATGAAGAGCTCAAAACTAGCGAGTGGAATTTAGAGAATAGTAATGTATGTACCAATGTTGCTTTCTGCGTTGTAACAAATGTGCTATTATAATGAAATGGATGAGCAGTATACATTAACCCTTTGTACCCTCATTGCATCTTTTCCGTAAATCTCAGTCTATTCTAAAATAAAAAATGTATTACAAATAATAAATGAAGGTATTAATAAATAAAACAAAACAAAAACAAAACAAAAAAAAAACCTAACGGAAGGATGGAGGGGGTAGGCAGGTGAGGAAGCGTTCAATTTGTAAAATGTGAATAAGCAAATATTGTCCCAGGTGAGACTAACCCCGTCTGACATCGATATTAGTAAATGTAAACATTTGCAAGTCATTTGTGGACAGGTGTGAACCTGAACCAAGATTCTGAGCCAACAAGTTTAGATCAAAGTAAGTGTGTGCAGACTCACAAGCAGGAAGCACGCGTGGCTGGCAGGGAACCCTGAGACTATTTCCCAAAGGGGCCAGAGGCAGCCCGGAGTACAGTCCAAAACCATCGGGGGGCAACCCCCAAGTCCACCTCTGGAAGTCCGTCTTCTCAAAGAAGGCTGCTGGGAGCTGGGCCGGGGCCCCCTCCGGGGTCCTCTGTGTGTCTCCGTGGGTCTGCGCCTCACCTGACAGTGCGAGGCTCAGCGGCACACCCAGGCCTGCGAGAGAGGGGCTGACGGCGACCTCGGAGGCCACACCAGACCCCTCGATTCTGGGGTTTGGGGAAGACCGTGCGAATCATTTAGAATGAAAGACAAAGCCTGGGCGTGGGGCTGTTTGCTCCTTCTGTTCGTCCGTCCACAGACTTCCTGAGCTTCTAACGTGGACACGACATGGAACTGATAAAGGAGTTGGATAAGAAAAGGCTTGTCCTTCTAAAACTCAAATCACAATATACAGGGGAGAAAGAAAACAAAAAATTGAGTATAAAAACCAGCAGCTTTAGTAAAGGTTAAACTAACAAAACAATAAAATATTTTTTAAACAAGAAAACAATCAAGAGATGTATGGAAATGGTTTGCAAATAAGATAAATGGTGATTGGACGTTTGCGGATGACCACGCGAGTTCAAACACAGATGAAGACTCTGTCCCTTGGGAGGAGCTCGGGGAGGCCGAGGGTGGAGGCGGACCTTGGCCAAGCTCCATGCAGGACCAGGCCTGCTGTGTGTTATCCCCTCCATCCTTGACCATCCTGAAAGCCAAGGCGAGGGCTACTTGTAGTGGGCAAATGAGCAGACTGTGTCTCAGGGAAGTGAGCTTGCTCGTCTGAGTTCTCGCGGCTAGGCAGTAGAGAGGCGGAGATTCGAACACAGACTGGCCTCTGGCTGCACACTCTTCCCACTGCTCTCCATGGCCAGGTGATCGGGGAAACGGGTTTTAAATCGTGTGGGCTGTGGGCAGGAACAAATGGGAACTTGTGAGCTCCGACCGTGGAAAGATTTCCAAGTTCGAAGGCAACCCCTCCGCAGGGCGCTCTGTGGGGGGATGGCCCTGAATTTCAGAGCAGTTTGCCTCTGTCCTTCTTACAGTTCTCTTTTCCTGCCGTGTCCCCAAGCGAGGCCAACCACAGCAGTCAGGGAAAGCCTGGTGTGGAAAACTGTGGGTGCTCCCGGAGAGCTGGGATCCGTGGACAATTAATCCTAGAGAGGAACATGTTCCCTTCTCCAGGTGGGAACCTGCTGCAAGCAGAAGTTTAGACTGAAGTCGATTCTCAATGTGAATGTCATGTTTAAAAGCCTTCAAGATTCTGATAACACCATAGACGATTTCTCCACTGACGTATCAAGTTCTGGAGGTAAACTAGGGACCCAAATGCAGCTCTTCCTTACCTGGGGGCCCAGGGTGCTGCTGTACTCTGGCTCTCAAGCCTTCCTGACGCCCTCATTTGTGGGCGAGAGGCTGGGCCTGGGGGCAGATCTGATTTCCAGTCCGGGCTACCCAAGCAGCCTGATAGGGGACAAGCCACTTAGGTTCTACGTGCCTTCCTTCCAGCTCTAAGATCTAGAAATTCCATGACTCATACTTCAGAGACTTGGCTACAACGCTGTATCTATGGCATTCTGCATAAAGTGTGAACACAGGTAAATAAGTATCTCATTAAGTATATGTTGAATGGATGACAGGCGGGCTCTGAAACACTTTTTTAAAGTTTTATTTATTGATCTGAGAGAGAGAGGAAAAGGGGGAGACAGGGAGAGTCACGGATGTGCTGCCCTACTTACTCGTGCGCTCATCGGTTGAATCTTGCGTGTGCTCTGCCCGGGGGTTGAACCCGAAACCTCGGCTTATGGGGATGATGCTCTAACCAACTGGGCTATCCAGCCAGGACCTGGAAACTTTTTCCGCAAATCTCGAACCATCAAAGGCCAAAGTTAGCAATGAAAAACTGAAGGCTTTCATTTACAGTCACCGAACAAGTTGAAAAATCTCAGTCAGAGACATGTGAACATTTTAAGTATCATCTTATGGTAGTAATGACCTCTCCTGCATATTTATGCACTTAGATTTATAACAACCACTTGAAAGACTAGTTACCACCGCCCCCGGGAATGCAGCTATGTGAAGTGGGACAAAATATGCCAAGTTCAAAGGTCTGAATGCGTAAAATACAAAAGTGCTGGAGTTCCTTCCACAAGTAGAAAGCACCTTGGTGATTATCGACTCGTGGAGTGTTTGGTCACTCAGCTCCTCCTGGAGAGTCGTCGAGGGGCCGCCTCCCCGTGACCTCGGAGTTCTCTCGGGGGAGCGCCGGCTGGCCGGGCCGGAGGGCCTGCCATCGCCAGCCTGGGGCAAGACAGCGGATTTTGAAGACGCAGCACGCTGGTTGGCCCTCGCTATTTACCAAAGAATTCCAAACAGGCTCCACAGCCAGGGTTGCTCTGAAAAATCTTTTTGTGATGTTACTTGGTGTCATTCATAGCCCTCTCAAAGTAAAATCATAGGGTCCCATTTCCTCAGGAAGTTAATTACTTCATTTCATTGTATGAGGCACAATGCTACTTTTGTTGTTAATTAATATGCTAAAATTAGGTTATACCGTTCCAAACACGTGAAACTGAATTTAGTCCTTTCAAATATATATATATTTTTAAAACTGATTAGAAATAACTGCCTTCAATATCTTTCCTTTTTCCAACTGAGCATACATTTCCCTCCTATGAAATTTCATTGCTTCCCACTGTTATGAATGACATAATGCCACTAATTTTCCAAAGGGAGGGAAAAATAATAATAATGAGACATTCAGTGAACATTTCAAAATTCAGATATTTAATAATTGAGAAAAAAAGAGAAAGAATCGTCCATAGATTTCAGAATCAAAACAAATGAAAAAAATAAGAAGAATGCTTTTAGACTAATTCCAAGCAGACATTTTTTAAATTTTTTTTTCCCTGCCCACTGACGGAAGTACAGGTGTAGCAGGAAATGCAGAAATTTCTCTTCTTGAATTTTTAGGAGAGAAGGCCGGTGCGAAAGCTTCATTGGATGGTGGGACAGAGTGACATCTCCCCTCTGCTGCTCTGATGAAATCGCAGCTGCCGCACCTGCCGCCTCACACTGTTAATTATTTTTCTATTTATTTAGGAGGCCTACCCGTGGAAAGCAATCTATTGCCGGCAATTGTTTGACTCTGATGCTAAGTCGGAGACATTCCAAGCCGGTGAGGTTTATCTCAACGCCTTGACAAGTTAACACCCCGTCAGTCCTAGAGACAGCCAGAGTGGGTTTTGTTTGTTTGTTTGTTTGTTTGAATCTCTGCAAAAGGTTGACAGGTCTTTTAAGTCAGCAACCCGATACTGGGCACTCTCTGTTGTCAGCCCGCTCCTTTCTCCCTGAAAAATAACCGGAAAGATGAGCGGACTCGGCCCGGAAGGCGTGCCCGCGCAGGGTCTCCAGAGATGAACGCAGTGGGTTCTCAGCTGGGCAGGGACGGGGCCCAGCGTCCACGACGTGCCCTGTCCCTCTGCACCCAGTTTTCACCAGGCCACCGTGTGGATCACGGCCACGTGACCAGGGGCCTGACCTTCCTTCATCACGCCGGGGTCGTGTGATGGTCAGTTAAGAGGAAAACAGGCAGCGATAAGACTTATCTTGGCAACCTTTGGGCTGTCCGGGAGCTGGGGAAGAAGCAGCTTCCGCGGATTTCCAGCTAAATGGCAGTTACTTGAGGCAAAGAGAGAGGGAGGTCCAAGTGGAAGGCTCAGAGAACAATCCAGGCTTCACTCCCACGGAGCGAGGCCCTTTATGCGTGGGACCCTCTTCGTGCGAGAGTAGCAAACACGCTTTCCTTTCCTCTCACGTGTGCTCGGTTTTTGTTTTTGTCTTCAGTGAGACTGCAAGCCACGTGGCCTCCCTTGGAACATGAAACTCACCTGAGGGAAGAGGCCCAGGCAGACGGGCGCAGCAGCGGAAGACAAGACGGCTTTCTGCTTCTGACTTTCAGAGAGGCCTGCTTCCTTTACCCAGGGCGTGGCTGGAGGGCCGAGTGGCGGTCCTGCACCCATGATCCCCTGCGCTGGATGGAGGCTGAGTCAGATGCAGGTCTAGAACCATGAGCTGGGACCTGACACGAGGACCAGGCGTCCCAGCTGCTCCTACCCTGGCTGGGCCCAGGCTGTGGCCTAGGGGCATCCCCTTGTCTACTCCGACGGGTCAGCTCTCCAGCCTCCAAGCCCAGCGGCTACCCTTCCCATTGGGTCACAGCCACTTTCTCTGGATCCCCTCACCCAAGGTCTGCACTTCCTTTGACCTTTCACTCCTTCAAGAGGCGTTTCCTGAGTCGCCAGCACCCCACAGGTAACACCCAGGGCCCCTGTCCCTCTGCACTTGGGAAGACCTGCCCCACCATCCTTACCAGTTTGTATTTGCTCTGAAAACAGGAGTCCATGTCCTACAGGACAGGGGCCTGGGGCAACAGCCTGTAGCCCCAGAGAAGGGACAAAGCTCCCAAAGCATCGTGCTCCATCTGGGCCCCACCGACAGCAGGCTGGAAGCTCCAGGGGCCAGTCCTCTGCAGACCCGCTTCCCTTTCCTTCCTTGCCCTGCCTGTAGGGCCCTATTCCCTTGGCTGCTGCCTCCCAGCCCAGGCTTTGCTCCCTGCTGCAGAGCTGGCCCCTGACTCACAGGCTCTGCAAACAAGTCTATTTTCCCAGCATTCAGCCAAGCCTCTATGAGAGGAGATACCCTCGGTGCACGGAGGACCCTCTGAGACCATCTCCCCCAGGCCGACTCCCTACCCATCTCCACTCTCCTCCCCTCCTTGGTGCACCCCTGTGTGTACACACCTCACCACGGAGGGGGTGGGGGTGTTAGGTCTGCGAGGACTAGGATTACACTCGCTCTCTCTTCCTCTCCCGGTGGGAGAGTTAATTATGCATCAGAGTCTATTAATCTTATGAACAGTTATGGAGCTGAAGAGGCTGGATCGAACAGCTGAGGCCGTGAAGGAGCTGGAGTGCCGCAGCCATTGTAACGAAGTTCCCTGATGTATAATCATGTCTCTGGGTGACCGGGCACTGTTCTCTCAGTCGGAGAAATTGGAAATGACGTGTAGGGTATTTTCATGTGTACAGAGCAGCCTCCCCAGGTGAGTGCTTGTGACTGACCGTCCACTGGTCCCGTGGGGCGGGAGCTCCGATTTGTAGCCAGATGGCAGGCCTCTGGGTGTCATCCCTAAACTGGCACACCCTCGGGCTGGAAGCCACCTCCCCCACCTCCCCCTCTGCCCCATCCACATGGTGACAGGGAGAGAGGACAGCCAGCATGAGCAAGAGGGATGGGCTGCTGTCCCCTTCTATTAAGACCTGCTTGTTTGTCTTTTAAATTTGGTCTCTGCAGCATAAAAAAGGGAATTTATCTTTCTCCCCAGATGCAACAAACAGATGCTGGGGACCAGAGACCTTGCATAGTCAATAAAAGATAAGTTATACAAGCTATAAAACTGCTGAAAGAAATTGGGAATTCAGCAAATTCCAGAGCCTTCTCCAGGCTGCTCCTTTGATCAACTACGAGGCCGAGGGGAGCCAGTCGTGCGTCCACTCCCTCCGTTACTAGAGCGTCCCGTGGATGTGGCTGGAACAAGGTCGGGGCTGGAACGGAGAGGCGAGGCCTGACGCTGAAGGGTGCCTGTCACAAAGGCAAAGCTGTCGCAGTCAATTACCATATGAGTCTTTGTGAAGATCTTGGAGGCGACAGGCTCTTTAGATTTTAATGTGCATCTTCAAAGTAATTTTGCGAGCTATTTAGATGATGCTCCTTTTTTACAACTCTACATAATCCGATTATACAAAACACCTCCCATACTGGGGGATGCAAATGCCGCATCCAAGCGACGTTTTCCACATTTGGATGAAAGTCAGTGTCAGCTGCAGTGAGAACCAGTGGCCCAGACGGCGGCAGGGGTCGGTCGCCCGTCCCTGGGGCACACCCAGGCCATTCCCATTTTAAGCGACCGCTTTTTGAGAGTCACCCTTTGGGATAAAAACGTTTGGAAACCTGAGACAGTGCAGTGGTTGGAGTTGGAGGTCTATCTGCCTTGGATCTAAACCCAGGACCACCAGGATGCGAGTTTGGGAATTAAACGTGCACGGCCTCAACTTCCCCACCTGTAAAGTGGGATCACGGAGATGCAGCTTCCGGCACGGTGCTCAGGGCTGGCGAAGGGGGCGGAAACACCTGGCAGGACCCGAGACGACGCTCCCATAGCAGCAGCTGCCGTCGTTGCTCCAATGCTACCGCTGTTGCCACTACAGTGGTACCTCGGTCCTCGTCGTTCATTCGTTCTAGAACTTGTAGCGAGAGCTGAAACCGACCAGTCCTGAGCAAAGAGCCGGTGCTGAAACATTTTGTTCTCATCCGAATGCAACAAGTGCAGGGTTTGACGTGTTCTGCAGCCAACGAGGACTGAGGTATAGCTGTAATAAAATCTGGGTTATTCCTTTGGCCAAGTCATTTTTCAAGCTGGTGGCAAGTGATGTGCTGGTGCTGCGATTGTGCCAATGGCTGAGCTCCTCGGGGGACCTCAGGTGAGAAGAGAGTTGTGATGCCTCCCGGGGGAGGGGTCACCAGGGTGTGCCTGCTGAGAACGGCAGACCGTCCATTCGGTCAACGTTCCTCCACCTCCTTTTCTGGGTCAGATATGGTGCTAGGTGCTCAGGAGTTAACACTATGGATTTGGAGGCGTAAGACCTTGACCTCTAGGAGTTCCCAGGCTCGTTGCCGGGGGCGGGGAGAAGACATACAAACAATTGTACCAAGTGGGGTACAAACCCGTAAGGCTCCGGGACCAACCAAGAGAGGACACGCCGCCCTGCCAGGGCAGCCGTGGAAGGCTCCTCAGTAGAGAGGACGCTGGAGGGGCCGCCCGAGAGAGGGCTGGTTGCCAGACAGACCCCTTAAAGAAGTGGTTTTGGACCAGGGGACACTTGGTGATGTCTGGAGACATTTTTGATTGTGTGGATTTGGGGTTGCTGCGGGACCCTGGTGGAATGTGCCACCCCAATGTATGGGCGCCCCGCCCCCGCAACAACGAGGAGGCACCCAGATGTCCACAGTGCCCAGGCGGAGACACCCTGAGCCGAGGCCACCTTGTGAGCTAGCACCTGGAGGGCAGGGGAGCGCACAGTGTGTCTGGAAGGCCCGGAGCCTCAAGACCTCGGCGCGGGGGGCGAGGGGTCTGGATGCGCAGGGAGGAGGCAGATCACACAGGACCTCGCAGGCCGTCACAAGCTCAGGGGCGGCTCCCTTTCGTGCTCCTTAAATGTCCCCCTGAACTGGCCACGGCGCGTGAGGAAACTAAGCTCAGTACTGCGTCTTGGGTAACAGTCGCCCCAAGGCCCACAGCGTCTGCGTCATCCTAAAAAGTCGGGTACGTGTCGCTTCCTTTCCTGATTACAGTAAAATACAGCAATGCGGCCTGTCCTCCTAGAGGCTGAGAGTCGGTCCCCAAGGGGGATCGGCCCTTGCGGGCACTGCAGGATGAGGAACTGGGGCGGGCAGGCCTGGTGAGGTTCCAACAAGGGGGTGACTGGGGCGCACGTGTGGGTGGGAGAGCTCCTGTCACATGGGGCAACAAACCGCACAGCCCCCAAGGATGGATTCACCGTGTGGTGCCATTTTGGGCCAATTCTGAGCCCGAGTCACAGCTGGTTTTGACGTGTCCACCAGCAGCAGAAGCGCAGAGGCCCCTGGGAGAAAGCACACTGGACGCAGACACCTGGAGCGCCCGCAGACTCTGGCTCTGCCACTCATTAGCTGTGTGACCCGAAGAAGATGACGTCCCCTCTCTGGGCCCAGGCAGCAAGAGCAACGCAGCTGAGAAACGCTCCCCGTTTCCCGGCTCGCACCCTCCCAAGGGCAGGCCTTTCGGCCTGGCGGTCCCACGGTGGTGGGATCTGGGAGCCCCCTGATCCCCGACTGGCCCTTGCATGCCAAACACAGCACAGCTGCAGGCTTGGGGCTGGGGGAGGGGTAGTGGAATTTAGCAGCAGCGAGTTTAATTTCCCACCCTCATAACTTCATTCCTGTGCGTGTCAAGAACCCTTCGGCCTTCGAGAGCCCCTTGTTATTACATGACCCTCCTGACTCCCTTTTCGGTCAGCCTCTCAGGCCTCAGTGACCCCTGGCCCCTGCATTCCCAGGAGGGAGACTCGGAGCCCAGGAGAGACGGGCCGGCCTGCGCCTGCGTGTGGAGAGCGGCAGCGCCTTCTCCGCAGACCCGGCTCCTGGCCTGTTGACCGAGGGAAGGCGCCTGCCCTCTGGAATGACAGGCATTTCACAAAACGGGCAGTGGACCTTGTGGGTGTGCCCGAGGGTCCTGAGTGGCACCTGGGGACATGATGAGACAGGCGAGCCCGGCAAGGACTCCCTGCTGCACCCTGGACCGGGCACATGGCCACGGGCTCGGCCACATCTCCTCTGTCGTCCCCGCAGTCGTGAGTGACGCTCCCCCTCCAACCCGTGCCCCGCTGCAGACTGAGAGGCGGCAGTAGGTGGCCTCCACACTGCTCCCCTTTTCACAGTTGCGAGAGGTGGGCCGTGGCTCGGGGCTGGCGCTGTGGTGGAAACTGGGGACTGTAACCACTTGGACAGCCCAGGGCTCCAGGCCCTGAAGTGAAACGGGCTCAGCCCCATGGGCAGCCTGGGGCGAGGCTCATGACTGACTGATAAGGAGGAAGAATGGCCCAGAGCTCAGTGCCGTCCCCTCGGAGGGAGGAGACAGAGAGCAGGGTGGGCACGGCCCGGTGGGGTCCAGGAGGGACCATAAGCTATGCAGGGGGTGCCTGGACCTCAGGCAGCGCGTCCCCACGTGGTCTGGAGACGGACCAGCCCTGTGACGACTACTCTCGCATCGTTCCCTTGCCGTAGTTACTCATTAAGAGCCACGCAGCCCTGTCACGGGGCACGTCCCGGGACAGGCATGTGACCTGAGTGTGGCCTTGTGTCACACGAGTGCACGAGCTCCTCCTCCCACTGGATCTGTCCGTCGGTCTGCTGGTCGGTCTGTCCCGCAGCCCCAACCTCCGAGGCCCCCCACCGAGCAGCCCCAGCGCCTGCCTGGTGCCCGCGGGCAGGGCCGGAGCCCTGGCCTCTGGGCCAGCTGGAGGCCACGCAGAACCTGCCTCCAGCGCTGGGCTCCGGCTGGACTGGTGTATCGGCGGACGTTGGAATCGTTTTTGAGCAATAAAACAGATTGGTCATATATGAAATATTCATAAAC
>PVKM010025450.1:0-19816 GCA_004027735.1 Carollia perspicillata | reverse complement strand
AGTCTGAGTACTTTTCGTTTTACAAAGCAGGCAAGGATCAGGTGGTGTCAACAAGAGTGACACGTAGTGTTGGCCAGGTAGTTCGGTTGGTGGAAGCGTCGTTCCCATACACCAAAAGGTTGTGAGTCCAATCCCATCCCCAGTTGGGGTGCAGTCAGGGTACATATGAAAAGAAACTTATTGATGTTTCTCTCTCTCTCCCTCCCTTCCTCTCTTTAAACGTATCCTCTGGTGAAGATTTAAAAAAAAAAAAAGTGACGTGTCTCACAATGAACAGGAAGGCAAGCATTGGGAGGAAATAATTTTTAATTCTTTTTTCTTTACAAATACACCAGAGAATCATGCAATGCTGCCAGCATTGGATGCAATCCTGGGCCACAAATCTGCACACTCCTTTGCAACCGGCCCCGTGATGGCAGAACCTGCACAAAGAAGAATGAAGTACTGGGTAAGATCAGAGGGTCCTCCTTTGCCTGTACTCCCGACCCTGAATTAAAGCATCCAGTCTCAAAGATGAAAGGAACCACGTGGAGCCTTACCTTTCATTTCACCTTTATTGTTTACTATGACCCCCGCATTATCTTCAAAATAAAGAAACACGCCATCTTTTCTCCGGTATGACTTTCGTTGTCGAATCACTACTGCTGGATGTACTAAGAAGGGAAAAAGGACAGCAGTCATCGATCTGTCAGCCCCCACTGCCACCACGAGAAAGCAGCTTGCACGCCCAGCTCTGCAACATTTCCCATTTGAAAAGATGTACTCAGGAAACTCACTGAACACTTCTCGTACTTCTTCCCATTTCACCTGAGAAGTGGGTACTGTCAAGATCCTAGAGCCACAGAACAGGGCACAACCCCCCACTCCAGACTGAGTGAGTGCAGAGGTCAAGCTATTAATTTATTAGGCAACATTCCATCCTAGTATACATAAAACCTCAAAGAAAGTATATACCTTGATCTAAAAACTACTGCTTCCAAGAATTTGTTGGAATTAAGTATGTTCCATACCATAGGTTTTACAAATATAAACTCATTTATACACCAATTAATTTACCCCAAAACCTGTTAACTCTTAGTGTGCACACGTGTACATGCACCCTCCGTGAGTATGCCAGGATCATGACCATACTGTACCTTTCCACAAATACTGTCTTAAAAATAGAGCACAAAGTTTATTATACGAAATTGAGGCCTTCATATTTCATACTTGAATAAGGCTAAAGACCGGGTAATTAAAAAAAACCTGCACAAGAATCTCACTTTCACTACCCATCCCCCAACTACTAAAATGGCCTGGCCAAGTGGTATATAAGAGGACTATAAACAATACCAAGTGCTTTAAAGTCAACCATCCCAAATGTTATTTTCTTAGAAGATTTTATTTATTATTTATCTTTAGAGGGGAAGGGAAGGAGGGAGAGAAACATCAATGTATGGTTGCCTCTCATGCATCCCCTGCTGGGAACTGGCCTGCAAGCCAGGCATGTGCCCTGACTGGGAACTTAACTGCAGTCGTTTGGTTCGCAGGCCCACGCTCAGTCCACTGAGCTACACCAGCCAGGGCCCAAATGTTAATTTTTATTTTATTTATTTTATTATTAAAAAAAATTTTTTTTATTTATTTTTAGAGAGAGGGGGAGGGAAGGAGAAAGAGAGGGAGAGAATCATCAATGTGTGGCTGCCTCTCAACCCATGTCCCCTACTGGGGACCCGGCCAGCAACCCAGGCATGTGCCCTGACTAGGAACTGAACTGGCGACCCTTTGGTTCTCAGGCCAGTGTTCAATCCACTGAACCACACCAGCCATGGCCCAAGTGGTGATCTTTCTTCATGGGCTGGGAGAGTGTGATCTTAAATCCTTGTGAAGGATCCCTGGAAGCTCCAGCCAGCCTGTGTCATTTCCAAATTCAACAAATGCAATGTCATGCCTCTCAGGTACCAAATATATATCCTTGAAACCAGGAAACTGATCAAACAATGTGGATAACATCATCTTATCAATCTCTGCTAGTAAATTACTAAGGAATATAGTCTGGAGGGCAGTCAGGGACCTGAGGGTTTGATGTTCCATGTTCTTGCGCTTTAGCTGAATTTGATGTTCCCGGACCAGGCTTTTCATTTGCAGTCACTGCCATATGTTCCAGTCTTTACTTTTTTGTTCTTTGGCAGCAGTAGTACCATCCATTTTAGGTATTTTATCAGAATCCGTTTTCGCACACTGGATTTGCAGCGGTTTACCATAAAATGAACAAGAACCTCTTTAATTCTTTAATACTGTCATTCGTATTGTTGACATAAATTGTTTGACTTGGTCTGATATCCATGTTTTGGGCTAAACTGTTCAAATAGCCTGAGGCTGGTGATGTGTTCAAATACCTTTCTACCTGCAGGGCATGCAGGCTTTTAGCAGAGCAAACCTTTGGCATTAACCCCAATATGGCATGACACATGCACAGAAAGGAACCATTTAAAGTGATTATGTGTATAGGACAATCCTCCATACACCAAGTAGAATGGGTTATGGGAAGATACGGCTCCATTTACATAGGAAAGTTTACAAGCTCATTTTTTTGCTTAGAAGTCAGGAAAGAAGGACATACAACCAAATATTAACACTGATTACCTCTTGGAGGTCTAAGTGTCGGTTAACTGAAGTTCAACTTGTTTTTCTTGTGTGATCACATTTACCTTTTGGAGGGACTTTTTCAGGGTCACAAACTTTTTAACAGAACACACCTTGATTTAAATCTTGACTGATACTAGCCTGGAGACTTTGAATAAATCAATCCTCTGGAGCTTAAATTTTCCTCTTGTAAAACAGGGGTAATAGTTACCTTTTTCACACCCAAGATCAGACACTGAAAAACACAGTGGCTGTCCTTGAGCCGACTTGAGTTATGCTTAATAAGAATACACAATCGGCCCTGGCTGGTGTGGCTCAGTGGATTGAGCGCCGGCCTGTGAACCAAATGACAGCTGATTATTCGATTCCTATTCAGGGCACATGCCTGGGTTGCAGGCCAGGTCTCCAGTTAGGGGCATGAGAGGCAACCAATCACTGTTTCTCTCACACATCACTGTTTCTTTCTCTTTCTCCCTCCTTTCCCCTCTCTCTAAAAATAAATAAATAAAATCTTTAAAAAAACACACAATCAGGGACAAGTAACTAATATTTACTCCGAGTCCCCTCTGTTGGACCCTCATCTGCTTATAAATTATTTCAATTCTCACAAATGAATTTAGCAGATAAACAAGGCCACACAAATCCGGCAATCTGGGCTTCCTGCCCCTTTCCACATTTCTGTGTACAAGACATTAAGTCTGAGGTGAGGGGAAGTATTCATTTACCAGAAACAAGGACCAAAAAGAACGTTAATAGTTGGAAATTCACGGCTGTTTTTAGAAGCATGAAATGCTCTCTGGCCTGTTCCACAGCTCATGGAGACCACAGCACACCCTGCCGCTGCCTCACCCGCAGCAATGGCCAGCTGCTCCACCCTTCCCTGGCAGCCCCCTGGGCCGCAGGTCAGGCCCAGAAAGTGTTCCAGAAGGGCAGCCTGTCCAGCTGTGTGCCAATCCCAACCTACATATGGACTCATCAATGCTTAACCACAATGCTACTTACCCCCTTGCCTACCAAGCCCTCAAAAGGATACTGAAAGTGAACAAAGTTAAGATTTCTGACCAAAAAGCTAAAAACTAGAGTGGGGAGGGGAATATGGGGGCCCACAAGGAGTAACTGTGACATGTGGCTGAGATCTGTCACTTTTGTGGAAGATGGCTAGGACTTCTCAGGGAGAGCAAGACATCCCAGGGTGGAGACAGACTAGACGAGAAAAATCAGAAGCTGAAAAGTGAAACGTGCACCAGGAATCAGAAGCTCTAAAGCCAGACAGGCTGTCACAGGTCAGACTGCTCCTGGGCCTCCCCCTCTAATTCATATACCTAGCGGGAAACCTTTTGGGAAGTAGCCCACAATTAAGCAACAAGCAGCTCCCTGTTTTAATTTACCTCAAGAGCTTTAGAAGCAATTATGTCCAACTTTTGAAAATGCCACCAACTTGAGCTGATCTCATCTTAAAAAGAGCCTGACTTAAAGAATAAAAACTACTGGCCATGGCCGGGTAGTTCCGTCAGTGCCAGCACTGGACCGATATGCCAAGGTTGCCAGTTCCACCCCTGGTCAGGGCGCATGCATCAACCAACCAGCGAACACATCATAAGTACGTGGAACGACACATCTCTCCCTAAAAATCAATAAAATAATTTAAAAAAAGATGAGCACATCTGTTACTCCACACTTACACGAGTGCTAGGTCATAATAGGTCGGATGCTCTACATGGTGATTCTAACCACTTGAAAGCACATGAGTATCACCCCTCTTTCGGAATCAGTAATGAACTCAAGACCTCGAGTATAAGAAAGAGACAGCCCTAATGTCACACACACAGTGCTTTTGTTCCCGGGGTGTAAGAATGTGATGTGAGGTGGACTTGCCAGGGGAAATGGCGGGGTAAATAAGTGTTGGAAGAGAGGCCCCCAACTTACACGGGGAGCCAACAAAGAATTCCAGATTACTTCATACTGCAAACTTTGAGAGGCCTCGGGAATGGTAAAATCATTGTTCCCTTTTTCGAGAAAGGGAGAAGTCCTCAGCTGTCCACTAGGCAACAGGAGAGCTGGGTTAGTCTACTCACCCTTCTTCCGGAGCTCTGGCTTGCCTTTTTTGACGGTGGCCATCACCATGTCGCCCACACCAGCAGCAGGAAGCCTGTTCAGTCTCCCCTTGATCCCCTTCACGGAGATGATATACAGATTTTTGGCTCCTATAAAAGAAGGTAAGTAGAGGAGTTTTTTTTTTTTTTTAAACTTACCAGGCAGCTCTGCCGGTGTAGTATTCCCCCAACATTTCCAAAGCCTCTCCCTTCTACTCAGACTCAGCCCCCAAGGTGGAACCCCTTGTCACACCACCGATTGAAGCGAAAACAACACGACATGCTGCCACTTCACCCAAAAGCGGTGTTTTTACTTTGCCCTTTCTTGACGGCTCAGTGGGTCATCAGCGGAAGGCCCAATGAGTGCTTTTCAAAGGGGCAGTTTGGCAGGGTGCAGCCAGGTCTCACCTGTGTTGTCAGCACAGTTGATCACGGCTCCTACTGGAAGACCGAGGGAAATCCGGAATTTCGCCCCGGAGGACCCACCACGTCCTGTGGGGAGGAAGAGAAACAGGGGCGATCATGGCCCGGTCATGGCTCAGAGTTCCCTCCCCATTCTCAGGCTATGAGTTCATTCGCATATGCTTCAGAAACAGCACACTACAGAGTCGCTGTCTCTAGGGCTCCACGTACTCCTCCCCCTGTGTGCCAACAGCCCTCACGTCAAACAGCCAATCCCTCGTTGTGACCATCCTTACACTGAGATTAAGGGGCCTGGACGACTCGGCCCTCGCTCCAAGTTTTGCACCAGAGATCTTCCTGCAGGGCGGGAGACCGCCTAAGACAGTCCGGCTTCCGCCCCATTAGCGCAGCACTATGCGCGGAGTGATCCTGCGGGCTTCGGTCTGCAATCAAGCCCTGTTCCTGCCAGCTCAATTTTCCAGGGGCCCCCATCGCCACTTTCGGCGGCCCAGGCAGTACTCTCGCGGTGCCGCCCCTCACCCTCTCCCACTCGGACGATAGCAAAGCGCCCCAGCTGCCCACGGCCGCCGCCCCTGGCCAGGTCAGCGGCCACCACGCGGCAGATGGTGGAGGATTTCCCCACAACCAAAACCTCACCTCGCTTCGACATCTTGGACGCCGGAAAGAGATAGAAAGGAAGTTCAAACAAAGCATGCTGGGATATGAACTTTTATGCCCGCCCCATTGTCTTCACGTGACCGGGAGTTTGCTCAACCCCCCGCCCCTTCGCCCTAGGGCGCGCTGTTATTACGTATCAAGTCCGGAAGTGGGCGATTGCAAGGTTGAGGGCTGCAGGAACGAGTTAATGCTGGAGCTCCCTCCTCTTTACAAATTCGGAAGTAGTTGAGAACACAGAAACATTGGTTCGTTAGTTCACCCAACACCCTCTTTTGAGTACTTAGTATCAGGGACCTCGCTGGATACTAGGCTCAGAAATGATTAAAACACCCGTGCTCTGTAGGAGCCCCCAAAGAACCAGAGTGTGGGAGGACTGGGGAAAAGGCTAAATGATCTCATTAGGATGTGATATAAGTAAGTGCCATTCAGTAATTCCATATACCTGTGCCCGTTCCCATACCTGTCTGTATTTTAGATATCTTGCTTTATTATTACCCCTTACACAGTTTCAGTCTCCCCCATTCTTCTGATTTCTTTCTGTCAACATTATATTCACTTAAATATTAACTGAGTGCCCATTTTATGCCAGATAATGTCCTGGGCATACATTAGACTACATCAGGGAGCAAAACAAATCAACATTCTTGCCCTTATGGAGCTCACTGCTGCGTGGTGGTGAAGGTGGATGTTAGACATTGAACAATGGATACAATTAATTGCGATATATAGTGTGTTAGGTGGTATTAAGTATTATGAAAAAATAAAAGTAGAACAAGGTAAGAGGCATCAGGAAGGGTGGGGAGGGGCAGACTGCAATTCAAATAGAATCGTCGGTGTGGGCTTCATGGAAGAAGTTGACATTAGAGTAAAGACTTGATTAAGGCGAGTTAGTAATACCAACGTCCAGGGGACAGTAGTCTAGATGGAGTCATCAGCTAATAAAAAGCCCTAAGGCCACAGTGTGCCTGAGCAATAGGAACAGCAAGGTGGTTTGGACTGAAGTGGTAGCAGCAGAGATACTGTGTGTGATCAAGACGCGGGATGTGTTTGTGGGGCGTGTAAGAAAGAGAGGAGTCAAAATGTCTCCAAGGCTTTAGGTCTGACCCAGTGGAAGATGGCATTGCCATTAACCGAGATGGGGAAAGTTATGGGAGGAATAGGTTTGTGGGGTAAGAGTAGCAGTTCAGTTTTGGATGTGTTAGGTTAGATGTTTAGCCAACAAAAGGAGATTTAAATAGCAAGTCGGACATAGTAGCCTGGAATTCTGGAGAGAAGGAGATGTAATTGAGGAAGTTGTCAGCACGTAGATATACTTAAAGCCATGAGAGAGGATGAGCTTACGAAGAAGAGTAAATAAAGAAGACCATGGATTAAGCTCTGGGTCCCTTCAATATTAAGAAGTCTATAAGCCTGGGCACATGGCTAGGTTGCAGGTGTGGTTGCAGATGTGGTTCCCAGTGGGGGAGCATGCAGGGGGCAGCAGATCAATATTTCTTTCTCTCTCTCTCCCTCCCTCCTTCCCCCCTTTCCTCTCTCTCTAGAATCAATAAATATATCCTCGGGTGAGGATTAAAAATAAAATAAGTTTATAAATCTATGCATTTATAAGTTTCTCTATCATTCTCAAAGTGCCTTCACTTGATCCTTCCAGCTTTTGTAGCTACTAGAGTCTCCTTTTTACGAGTCTGAAAGTAGCTGAGAACACAGAAATGTTGGTTTGTTAATTTTCTGTCTCCTTCACATCTAAGCCAAATTCTATGTAGTTCTGAACATATGATTTCCTTACCAGATTTGTCTCTCTTGATTAATGGAACCACCGTCCATCCAGGTGTCCATCTGAGATTCCCGCCCAAGTTCTTTTCAGTTTGCCTTTTAAATGTCTCTCAAGTCTATGCACTTCTTTTCATCCCCTCTACTAACACTCCCGCCTAAGCCACCTCCGCCTCTTTCCTGAACTGCTTCTGAAGCCTCCTAACACATCTCCTGGCCTGGATGTCTCCCGCCTCCATCCACTCACCCTCCATACCATGGCCAGGAATAATTTTTCAGATATATAAATATTATGATGGCACTCTCCTGAAAATCCTCCAATGGTTTCCATTGTTCTTAGAATCAAAGTTCAAATCCATATCATGGCCTGTTAGGCCTTGAGCTGACATCATTCCACCTTGTCAACCTCATCTTGCACCACGCGGTCTCTTGCTCTGAAGGGTTGGCTTTTAGTCCCAGATACCGTCCATGCTCATCAATAGCCACAGGCCTCACATGTGCTTGGAATACTCTACGCTGTCTACCTTTATCATGTATTTCATGCCTAATGATATTTCAGATCTCGGCTTAAGTGTCTCTTTCTCAGAGAAATCTGCCCTGACCCCCATACTAAGTCAAGTTCCCATATTACAAGCCCTCTTAACACAGCACTTTTCCTTAATACTATTTACTACCTTTTTATTTTATTTTATTTTATTTTTTAAAACATTTTGTCTTACTTTTAGAGAGTGGAGAAAGGAGGGAGAAGGAAAGGAAAAGAAACATCAATGTGAGAGTGAAACATGAATTGGTTGCCTCTCCTACACCTCTAACTTGGAGACCTGATCCACAAGCCAGGCATGTGTCCTGAGTGGGAATTGAACCAGCAACCTTTCAGTTCACAGGCCAACACTCAGTCCACTGAGTCACACCAGCCAGGGCTATTTATTACATTTTTAAAAAATATATTTGATGACTGCTTATTGAATAACCATCCCCACGTAGTCTATAACTAATTTATAACTAGTCTGGAAGCTCCGTAAGGGCTGGGTCCATGTCTTTTTTGTTCAATAGTATATCCCTAGCACTTAGCATAGGCTCAATAAATACATGTTGAATGATTGCTGAGCTAAGGAAGAGGTCTTCCTCATTGTTCTCATACATCAGCATCCTTGCATGAGGAAGTTTTAATTTATCTATGACAAAACTAGAAGTATTTGGAAATGTAGTATTTCCTATAAAGCTGCATTTGCTCTACTTAAAGGACTGCCTAATTTTCTGGGATTATTTTCTTTCCTCTTTTATGGTGTTAAAAATATTCCTTTCAACCCTATATCAACTTTTCACTCTCCAAATGCCACTGTTTTTAAAATTATTATTCTTTCAATGGTTTACGAAAACCAAAGGTCTGGGGAATGGTTAGTCCCTACGTCCTCACTTCCTGCATTCACACATTCCTTAAAGACTTGTAATCTAGTTCCTATCCTCACTACTCGACTAAAGTTATACTAGAAATTAGAAATTATATTTACTGAAATTGTACTAGAAAGGTCACCATGATCTATGAGTTTTCAAAATCCAAGGACACTCCTCGGTCTTAATCTTACTTTATCTCACAGCGTTTCACACTGGGATTATTCCCATCTTCTTCTTTTTCTAGAGATTTTATTCATTTATTTTCAGAGAGAGGGGAAGGAAGGGAGAAAGAGAGGGAGAGAAACGTCAATGTGTAAAAGAAACATCAATCTCACACACCCCAACTGGGAACCCGGCCTGCAACCCAGGCATGTGCCCTGACTGGGAATTGAACTAGCAACCTTTTGGTCCATAGGCCAGTGCGCAATCCACTGAGCCACACCAGCCAGGGCCCCATCTTCTTAACACTCTTCACTCATTAACTATTTATTGTTAATTCATTTAAAATAATAACCCTGAAAAAGAACTACATTTTCCCAAATGATAATAAATTGGTGAGAAGAATGGCTTTGTTTTACTTGCTTTTGGAAATCCCTTTAATATCTGGCTTAATGAAAGCCAGCTGGATTTTTGTGTTTCCACATTTAAATTATTGTGATATGACACCACTGCAGCCTCTGGAAAGCTCCACACACACTCATGAAAGAACAAGAGTGACACAGGTAAGTAATGTGGTGTTATGAAAATGTTCCCTTTTTCCTATCAGGAAGGGTGTCAGGGACACCCCGAGGACCCCCACACACTTTGAGAACCACTGACCTAAAGGACATCTGAAGATGTGTGGATATCACATTATACAGTAATCCCTTTACTTGCAAATTGACCCTGATACTGGAGTGTAAAATTCATTTTAGTTTATGTTTTCTTGACTCCAGTACACACCATTGCTTGGTTAAGGTTGCCTCTATTTGTTACCACCTTGATGGCTGGTAAGGCTTAAAAGTGAGACCACCAGGGGGGAACGGGACTTGAACCCCAGGAACCTCTTGATCTCCAGTCAAATGCTCTGCCCCTGAGCTATACCCCCTCTGCTGGGGCAGGTGAGATTACAGCTTAATTGTAGAGTTTACTGACCAGACATGTCTCCGCTGATTAATAGCAGTTTGGTATCTGTGATCAACTGCTTCAGGTTTCCCGGAGAGATACTAAAGAACTAAAAAAATATTGCAGAAGCAATCAGGAAAGTTCTGGGAGAAAAGAGCAAAGTCTGCTTTGACCCATGGTCGAAGGTCCTGTGAGTGTGTGCGATGGTATTCCTTTCCTACATTAACTATATAGCCTTGTCTACCTCTGGTATCTGGGAATTCTTCAAGATTAATTTCCATCTTGCCTGTCTGCAACCTCAGCTGCACCCCAGTGCTTTGCACGAGGAACTGCTTCCCTTGGGTTTCCCAAGACCCTCTCTGCTCCTATACCAGAGGTGCCCCCATTTTCTCCATTCTCGGCAGTATCTTCAGTTGCTTCCTCCTCTTCCTTGGCTTCTACAAATATCAACAGGTTTCCCCTAAATTAAAAAAAATAATAATAATCCACTCTGGCTGATGTGGTTCAGTGGGTTGAGTGCTGGGCCTGCGAACCGAAAGGTTACTGGTTGGATTCCCAGTTAAGGCACATGCCTGGATTGCAGGCCAGGTCTCTGGTTGGGAGCACGCCAGAGGCAATTCGCAACGGGTCAGTGTTTCTCTTCTTCTTTCTCCCTCCTTTTCCCTCTCTCTAAAAAAAATAAATAAATAAAACCTTCCAAAAATCCTTAAAAAAATTTCCTGTCCATTTCTTCTTTCTCACTACTGATTTTAAAGGAAGTCTGTACTTCATTTTTCTCATTATCAGCTACCTTTCTCTGCAGTTCTGCCTCTCTGCATTTGCTTCGACTGTCAGTTATTTCCCCCCCTTGGTGTGTATATATTGTTTCTCCACCTAGACCATAAGTTCCTTGCGGGTAGGATCATGTTGCGTTCTTTTCTGTATTCCCCACAGTAGTTGGCACGGTGCCTGGTTCACTATAAGTCCTGGGTCATACTTAATGGCCAAACCACAGTCCTAATTAAACTCAATATCTGATTACAAGCCTGGATGTTGTTGGAGGAAAGCTTACAAGCCTGTGTCACTCTTACGGTCTCAGACGGGCTCTCTGTCCAGTACTCCTACACCAACGACTGGCGAGGCTCACTTTCTCACTCTCCAAAATGACCGTTACACACACTTTCCCCTGTCTCAAACCTTCCACACCATATCTCCCTTCCTCACTGTGTCTTAGCTGTAGAGTTCGCCTCTTTCTTTTCAGAGAAAATGAGAATCGGTCAGAAGCCGTGGTGTGCTGGCCAATGGCTCAAACAACTGGCTCCAGGGGACTGGATTTCCCAAGGGGCAAATACTCCCACCTGCTGATGTTAAGCTACTAAAGAGAAGTCGATTGGCTTTAAAACCCCCTGAAAATTTAACCATTGGTTCTTACTAGCAGGTAAGAACTGAATCTAGAACACTTCTGGAATCAACTGCCTCCTTCGACAACTACCAACTACCAACTTTGATGACTGCCCAAAATCTGTTTCCAGCCTGGACCTCTCCCTGAAACCCAGAATTAACCGGATCTCTAACTGTGTACTTAGCCCCTCCTCTTAAATGTCTACGGGGCGCCTCAAACCTAACATGTGGATCCCATACCGGAATGTGAGGTCCATGAGGATGGGAAGCTGTACTCTATTCCTATCTGTTTAAGGGTTTGAAAAAGAAACTCTTGATTTTTTTACCCTAAACGTACTCTTTTCCCAGACTTCTTTATTTCAGGAAGTGACATCACCATCCACCCTGACGGTGAAGACAAAAACCTAAAAGAGTCATTCTTGATTCTTCCCGCCCCCTCCTCATCTCCAAGCTATCCGATGGACGCGATGCGCGCGGCTCCCCGGGCGTGGTTCATCCGGGTGCCGGCACCGCTCTCCAGCTCCGCTGTTCCCACTGTGGTTTGCTAAACATGGCCCTCCATACATGTCCACATCCCAGTCCTCTTGTGAATACGCTACCTTCCACGATAAAAGGCACTTTGCAGAAGTGATTGAATTAAGGATCTTAAACTGGGGAGATTATTCCGGATTATCCGGGTGAGCTCAATGTAATCACAAGGATCCTAATTAAGAGGGAGGCGGGAGGACCAGAGTCAGAGACTGAAAGAAGATGTAAGAACAGAACCACCCCTGGCTGGTGTAGCTCAGTGGATCGAGCACAGGCCTGCAAATCAAATGGCCGCTGGTTCGATCCCCGGTCAGGGCACACGCATCCAGCTCCCCAGTCGGGGGTGCGTGAGAAGCAGCCACACACACTGATGTTTCTCTCCCTCTCTTTCTCCTTTGCTATTTCTCTCCCTGTCTTTCTCCTTCCCTTCCCCTCTCTAAAAATAAATAAATAAAATCTTAATAAATAAGAAAAGTAGAGACCAGAGGATGAGAAGATGTACTCTTCTGGCTTTGTAGATGGAGGAAGGGACCCTTAGTCAAAAAGTGCGGGCAGCCTCTAGAAGCTACAAAATCAAGGAACCCGATTCTCTCCTAAAACCTCCAGAAGGACCGCAGGCGTGCCAGCACTTGGATTTTAGCCCACCGAAGTTGATTTTGGAATTCTGACCTCCAGAACTGTAGGATGATACCTTTGTATTGTTTTAAGCATATACATGTGTGGTAATTTTTTTTTTTAAGATTTTATTTATTTATCTTTACAGGGGAAGGGAAGGAGAGAGGGAGAGAAATATCAATGTATGGTTGCCTCCTATGTGTCCCCTGCTGGGAACTGGCCTGCAACCTAGGCATGTGCCCTGACTGGGATTTGAACCGCGAGCCTTTGGTTCACAGGCCCACGCTCAATCCACTGAGCTACACCAGCCAGGGCAATGTGTGGTAATTTGTTACAGCAGCAATACGAAGCTAATAACACCCCTGTAGTTTCAGACATCACCACCATGTCTTTCAATAGAATCCTAATCTGGCTCCCTGTGCCCACTCTTTCATTCCTTTTAATTGTGATAAGAATACTCAGCATGACGTCTAGCCTCTTAACAGATTTTTAAACATACACTACAGTACTGTTAACTACAGGCACAGTGTCGTACAGATCTCTAGAACTTACTCACCTTGCAAAGTCGAAACTTAATACCCATTGATTAGCAACTATCCATTTCCCTCTCTTCATGCCTGGCAACCAAAATTCCACTCTCTGCTTCTACGAATCTGACTGTTTTAGGTAGCTCGTGTAAGTGGAATCATGCAGTATTTGTCCTTCTATTATACGATTGGCTTATTTCGTGCTGCATAATGTACCATGTTCTCACATATTGCAAGATCCTCTTTTTAAGGGTAATATCCTCTTGTATATATTCTCTACATCTATTTTTGACTTCTTATAAATCTTTTCTTCTTTTTTTTGATGGAAGATGATTTAATTCTTGAAGAAGCTAAAAACGGATTGAACATGTTTTGCTGTGAACACTTCGTGGAGAGGAAGGGAAGCAGCGGTTGGGTTTAAATTTTTTTTTTTTTTAAATAGAATCAGTAGCCCTGGCTGGGTGGCTCAGCTGGTTGGATCATCTTCCCGATATGCCAAGGTCCCATGGCTGACCCCAGGTCAGAGCACATACAAGAAACAGCCAATGAATGAATGTATCAGTGGGTGAATCTCTCAAATCAATGCATTAAAAAAATGCAAGTTACTTTAAAAAATAAAATAAAAAAGAATCAATACAGGATGGAAGGATAAAGAATGCAAGAATAAAAAATAGGGAATGCTTCACGAGTCTGGGCGTCACCCTCGTGCAGGGCTGTGATGCTCTTCCCTGTACCGTCTCAGTTTTAGTGTGTGTGCTGCTGATTCAGGCACCCTACCGCTCTTTTCCACAGGAGTGCGGGAGATGATTTCAAATCCCTCTGCTCAAAATTGTCTATTGCTGGCTTTCCATCCATTTGGAGTAAAATCCAAACCCCTTACCTTGGCCTACAAGGCCCTCCCCAGTTCTCTTGAATTGCTCTCCCCTTGTTCACCTTCCTCTAGCCACTCTGGGCCTAGGGCCTTTGTAGTAGCCACTTCTTCTACCTGGAAGCTTCCCCCTCTCCACCCCGTGCCATTCAGGTCTGAACTCCAAAATCACCTGCACAGAGAGGTCTTCCACGGTTCAAGATTCTCCAACCTGAAATAGCATCCCCCTTGTGTCTTCCTAATGCAGAATCTTGTGTGTGTGTGTATGGGGGGGGGTTGTTGTTGATGTTTTCTGTTTTTAAATTTATTTTAATATTTCCCGTATCACATCTGGACATTTTCTTGTTTATCCATTTGTGCATTTGCTTCTGGTCTGTCTCCGCTGGATTTTGAATTCAGTGTGAATCAGAACCGTTGTGTCTTTCTATTGAAAGTGTGTCCGGTAACCAGAGTGAGGCACATAGTAGTTGCTCCAGGAACAGAGAGAGGAACCACCAGCTGGGGGGTCCAACCCGCAGCCCACAGGCCACGTGCAGCCCAGGATGGCTATGAATGCGGCTCAACACAAAATCGTAAATTTATTTAAAATCTTTTTATTGCTCATCAATTTTCGTTACTGTCTGTATATTTAACATGTGGCCCAAGGCAATGCTTCTTCCAGTGTGGCCCAGAGACGCCAAAAATTTGGACACCTCTGCTAGAGAGAATAGCCAGGGAAAGTCTCCCAGTAAAAACATGTTTGTATTCTTTTTAGAGAGATGAGGGGAAAGGCTTCCCTATGAAGTTGGTGGTTCTTTCACCTCTTAGGGCAAACTGGCTCATGGGTGGGATTGCGGATAAAGAATTTAGCCCAGAAAAGAGTGGATTGGTACCCAAGTTCACATGTTTTGAGTTGGTCTTTTAGTTTTGTTCCTCATCATAAGGAAATTCAGTATTATTTAGTGAGAAATATCCAATTTTGAACACATAATTTCATCACAAAAAATAGAATTGGTGTAAAAAGAATTTGTCAGATAATTGTTAGCAAAAACAATATAGATAGGAGGGGGTATAGCTCAATGGTAGAGCATTTGACTGAAGATTAAGAGGTCCCTGGTTCAAATCCGCCCTCACTTGCTTTTCACATTTTCTCAAAGTCACTCAGATGTAACCCTGAAAAACTGACTCTGTCTCCAGTTGGCTAGGACCCACTTGTCTATTCCACCGTCCTAGCTTTCCCCTTCCAATGTCCCCTTACCTGAAAGACGGGGAACCACCAAGAGGTTGCACGTGGGTGACTTGACTGCTTCTAACCCGCATTCCTCTTCTCAGTAGTGAGAAGCCCATCTCTACCTGGAATAGGTAGAAAGGAAGCAACAGCTCTTCCCATCTCTTAAAACTGATCAAGACCTCAGAGATGGGCAGGCTTTTTTTCAAAAATTTGTTTATCTTTAGAGGGGAAGGGAAGGAAAGGAGAGAGGGAGAGAAACATCAATGTATGGTTGCCTCTCGTACATCCTCTGCTGGGAACTGGCCTACAACCCAGGAATGTGCCCCGACTGGGGATTGAACCATGGTTATTTGATTCGCAGGCCCGCGCTCAATCCACTGAGCTACACCAGCCAGGGTACAGTTTGTCTTGTTTGTACTCTGTACTCTGACCAGTTAGACTAGGAGAATGAATTCAAACTCAGGTTTATATAGTTGCAAAGTTTAAACAAGACACACACAGATATAAGATAAAAGGTGAAAAGTGCACAGCTTTCTCCTTCATATCAGCTCAGAGACAAGCCTTTGGCCTGATAACCTGCAGGTAGTACGTTTCAGGCCTTGTCTCCAGGAAAGGGGCGAAAAGTTGGTTATATCTAGGGTCTGGGCTTTGCACCAGGACTGCAGCCCGTGTCCAGTCTCAAGTCTCACAGTAATGGGAGCCGTGGGGAAAAATGCGCGGTAGTCTTCCCCTGGGGCCTCGAGGGACGACACAAACAGATTCCTGGTTTAAAATATCACAGCTGCCCCCTGACCCAAGCAGCATGCCTCTCCCTTTCTCCTTTATTTTTCCTTTTTTGGGGCGAAACCTAGTGGAAGGGGAAGCCCTTACTCCCTTCACATTTACTCTTTTTTTTTTTCATACTGTCAGTGACTCAACCAAGAAATATCTGTCCCTACCTTTAGGTTATGAAACTCGATAGACCTGTATTACTAGTTTAGTAGTAATCTCAAAGCATGGTCCCCTGACCAGCAGCCTCAACATCCCTTGGGAACTTGCCAGAAATGCAAATTCTCGGGACCCCACTCTAGGCCTTACAGAATCAGAAACGGGGGTGTTTTAACAAGCCCTCTAGGTAATTCTGATGCACTCAAGTCTGAGAACCGCTGCCTTACTTTATGCCAGTCTGCATGAGCAGATAACTTTATTTTTGTAAATTAAAGTGAGTTTATGGGTGTGCATCGGGCATTTTAACGTTTTCCAAAGTGCTTTGACTCTGTCCGCCCGTGTTAGGAACCATAGGGAAGGGTGAACACAGCACGTTCATGTCACTGGCGATACAGAAAGTTGAAGTTGGAGAACAGCTGTATCTGTGGGTTTCTTTTTTTTGACCCACCCACAGCCCCATCGGAAACGGAACGCCAACTTGAGGTAGTCATTTTGTCCCCGGAACCTGTGGCCGGGGAAATCCCGACACTTCTGGAGCCAGTAATCCTCACGCGCAGCTTTTGTACCTGATTTGTGCGCATATCCCCCTTCCTCCTTCTGCTAGGTACAAAGCAAAACTGAAAGCTTTCCGATAAGGCTGGAATATGAGAAGGGAATTTTTGAAAAATCATTCGTTTTTTTTTCATCTAGGACCCAATGTTAAAATGAACGGAAGAGATGAAACTGTGTGAGTTACAGAGAAGAAAAACCATCCAGGGGGCACCCGGATTTGAACCAGGGACCTCTTGATCTGCAGTCAAATGCTCTACCACTGAGCTATACCCCCGCGCCACCCTAGCGTCTGGAGATACATCTTTGGATACTAGGACATGCTACACTGAGGTGGTTAATAAGAGTAAGGCAAAAGGAATGAAGGAGGAGAGGGGGCCAAGCGGAAAGCGGAAGGTGCCTGAACCCAGAGAACCCCGAGAAAGCTCCACCGCAGAGGCGAGGGGAGGAAAGAACAAGCTCCCACTGCGAGGCGCGGAGTACAGGCGGGAGGAACGAGTTCCGCTCTACAAAAGTGGGAAAGGATACGAGGGGGAAGGGAGGCTAACCGAGGGGCGGGGCAAGGGGGTTCCCATTCTGTCCGTAGGTTCATACAGACGGGTACAAAGGAAAGTCCCCGAATCCGGTGAATCTGATCGGGCGTTCCGGAGGTTCCAACCCCGCCCTTGACGGATGCGGGAGGTTTCCCCGCCTCCCTCAGCCCGGGCGCCCCAGATGTTTGGCCAGACCAGCTACGTGCCGCCTGCAGCGCGGGAAGGGCTCTGGGCTAAGCCGGCGTCTCTCCAGGGCGCCTCGGGCTTGGGAGCACCTGGGCGCGCATCCCGGGCCCCGCAGCCCTACCCGGAACCCACCCTCGCGCAGCCCCAAGTCTCTCCGGGAGCGCGCCTGCCCGCACGCGCCCCTGCCCGCGCCCGCGGCGCGTCCCCGCCCCGGTGCAGCCCCTCCTCCCCGCTGTGTTTATTAGGGGAAGGAGGGCGGAGGCGGAGGCCAGTTCCCTAGCTCCAGCCGTGGTCGCCGCTGCCTGTGTAGTTGCAGCCGCTGCTGTCTCCCGCCAGCTCGCTCCGGGGAAAGAGAACGCGCGCGAGCTCCGGCGTCCCCGCCCCAGCTTTTCTTGGAGCCATGAACCCCAATTGCGCCCGGTGCGGCAAGATCGTGTATCCCACCGAGAAGGTGAACTGTCTGGATAAGGTGAGCCCCGGGACCAGGAGACGCGTCTTTGCCATTCTCGAGCAGTGCTCCAGATTGAGGGGAAGAGAGAGGGACTGGGTTTTTGCCGCCCGATCCCCGCGATCCTTGGAGGAGAGAGGGAGGGCGGTGTCATGGGGTGTTGGGGACAGACCCCAGTCTGGAAACCAGGGGATCAGAGGCGAGGCAAGGAGTCCACGCGTGGCGGGCAGCCGCTGTTGGAGAAGAGTCGGCTCTGCCCTGGGGCTGGGAGAACGGAAAAGGGGTAGAGAAGCCAGGCCAAGGGGTGGGGGCTGGGGGAGGTTAGGGGTGCAGTCCCGCCCCCTAGGCCGGGGAGTGTGAGAGACTGACGCTCCTTCTCCCCGCCGCCCGGAGCGCCAAGTAGGCGGAAGCGCGGGGCTCTCGGGGAGGGGGCGGCGGTGGGGCGGGGCAGAGGCTGGGGGGCCCAGCAAAACTGTCGGCTCTGGCCACGAATGGCTGGGCTTCCTGGCCTGGGGACTGGGGGCGGGGGCTATCAACCGGTGAGTGTTGCGTTTGGTGAATTGGGCTGCGGTTAAGGACCTGAGCCCCATTGCAAGACCTCCTTTTTTGGACGATCTGTAGTACCCTTGGTGGTTCAGCGATTAATGGACCACCGGTTAATGGTAGCTTCCCAGCCCCCACCTCAAATTAGAGGCCAACTCGCAGCGCTGGGCTGCCCAGCCCGAGCGGGGCGGGGTCGGATGCTGGAGTAGGGTGGGCGGGGGGGTGCTTCGCAGAGATCTTCTGAAATTGTGCTCAGAGCAGAACAAAGAGCTAACTTTTCAAAGCAGGTTTACCCAGTGGAGGTGGGGTTGGCTGAGCTCAGGGGAAGGCAAGAAAAGGGGGAGGTGTTTGGGGGGAGGGGAGGGTGGCCTTCTGGAAATTCATTGTCCCCCGAGGGCCCTTACGATTCATCCTCCCCACCACCCCTACCTTTGCTGGACTTGTTCATCTGGTTGTCATTACACTTTTGGAGGGGGGTGGAGGGTAGGATTGGGGGTTTCCAGCAGTTTGGAGTAGGATCCTGTCCTCTTTTAAGCTCCCTTAGACCCTGAGGCAAAGTCTTCGGTTCCTTTGCATCTTGCCCCAGTCTGGAGGCGGGGCCTTTGTGATTTTTTGTCCCCTTTCTCACCGTGCCTTTCACCCACGTCCCAAAGCTGGCTCCAAGTCCAAATACACCCTCTTTCTTATCTAAAATGGCAGGGTGTGAGGGCCATGGGGTGGAAGAGGGGTGCAGAGCCCTGGGACCAAGTTCACTGCCCACTTGGAGCCATGTTTTGTTCGTGAAAGGACAGTCCATTGAATACTTGCTTCTCGCCCTCCCCTTGGGGTTGGAGCATCCTCAGTGACCTTTGGCCTTCTTGGAGGAAGGATACATAGGGGGCTACTGCTGTTTCACTGTCTCTCCTGGGTTCGGCCAGACAGGAGGAGAGGAGTGCCTATTGTGGACACAAAGGAGGTGGGTGCTGACCTTCCCCATGACGGTGCCAACCTCCCAAGGGCAGGACTTGAGCTTGGAGGCACTAACTGAAGAACTCTCTGTCTTCGCACACTGGTGTTTATGCCCTTCCCCGATGGTAGGGATTTTGGCCTCTCTTCCTGGAGTTCCCTGTGCTCTCCTCCACGGTCATGAATTGGGAAGAGGCTGTGGACACTTTCACTCCTATAAGGCAGAAGCAATATATGATGGAGAGATCGCTAGCCTGGGAGTTGGGAGACAGGGTCTGCATTCCAGGTGTTTTCCCACTGGCTGTATGAATGGCTCTAGGCCTCAGTTCTCACCATCTGTCAGATGCGTGGTGATGTTATTTCCTTGGAGGTGGGGCTAAAGTGCGCTGAAGGGAATGTGGTATAGGCTGTGCACTCCCTACCTTTTGGGGATACTCTGTCTAGCCCCACACCTGGCTCCCCTTGTAAACAACTTTGGTGTTGTATGCGT
>PVKM010025449.1:0-19916 GCA_004027735.1 Carollia perspicillata | reverse complement strand
AAGTGCCTTTGAAAGTGTTTGTATTTTTTGATTGACACTATCTTCTACACAATGGTTTTGAATTTTTCTTGCACCTCAGGTATGGAGATACAGAGGTACTATTTCAAAATTGAAAGTTTGAATTCATAGCTATAAAATTCAAAATCATTACATGCCAGCAAGGCAGCTTCACTTTTACTTGGAGGTTTAAACTTCATACGGAAAGACCATACATTTTTACATCCCCCTATGCCTGGTTGCTACTCCACAGAATCAATGGTGAGTTAAGCCATTTACCTTCAACATACCCTATGTTTTTTTTTTTTTTTCATTCTAATCAATTAACTTAAGCTTATTTGCATCTACTTTCTCTCATATTGATCACCATAAACAGCAGGTGTTCAAATTATACAAAGTCTAAAGCTTTTTAAAAGTGTCCATCCAGATTCACTTCCCATAAAACATTTTCTTTGACCATCACTTTCCAGTGAAATCATTTCATTTGAATTACTAAAATATTACAAGAAAAAATAAAGGGAGAATGTCTATTATTTACCTTGTAAAGTGTTGCACTGTTTTTACTATCTTACTAATTCTTATGTTTATTCTGAAATATGGGTATTATCAATCTCCCTTTGAAGGAAAACTTCCAATACTGAGCACTCTATTATAATGCTTTTTCCATGCTCTTTTTCTTGGTAATTTTTTGCAGCTCATATAACCTTCTTAGCTTTAAAATCTTCTGACTGCTCAAGATTTGTGTAAAGCACACACAAATAGTATAGTGGTTAGAATATAGTGAAAATAAAAATAATTTGCTTCAATTTTAAGGATGTCAAAAGAAAAGGTGTCAGAAATTGTTTTGAGCAAAAATGAAAATATGATAAAGTATTAGACTTTTTAGCTTTGATAGAGTCTATTAAATTTATATTGTCATTGTCTGTATATCTTAATTCTATCTTGCAAATAATTAGCTTATATAAAAAGTCCCAATTTCTCACCTTTGCAATCTATATTCACCTATAACAAGTGAATGCAAAATTTAAGTAGAGTTCATTAAAGTATCATTAACTTCTTCCTGGTTTGTTTTTGTTTTTTTTTTTCTTTTTTTTTTTTAACATAGATGACTTCTTAATCTTGATTAGGTCAGCTGTGATTACTTTTAACCCCCAAGTACATGGGTCAGTTCTGATTTTCACAGTTGATTTACTGGATAGATGAAAAGAAAATTAGGTCATGGTGTATCTGTCTGGCTTATCATCATGGGAAATCTCATGTATTGATTAGCTCTCAGGAGAACAGCATCCTAAAATTCTTTGCAGGAGGACATGGCAAGCTACTTAACATCCAAGGTAGAACCCAGGAAAATGGAGAAGCTTGTTTAGTAGAGAAAATAAAACTACAGTTGTCTTGACAACCAGGGATAACTTCTGCCTACAAGCCATGTGACTCTCTTAGTGTGTGTAATATTCACTCTGAGATTAATGACTTTTCCTGCATTAAATTGATTTTTTCAAAATCATGCCCCTTAGAGATACTGAAGACATTAATCTTATCTACCAAGTAAATTGAAGTTAAGAATCTGTTTTGTTACCTATCCAAACTCCATGTTTTTGCCAAAGTAACTATCAAGCAAAATCATTATGCTTCCCTTTGAACTTGTAGAACAACAATGCACCCTTATAAAGGGAAAAGACATTCTCTGTGTTCTGAACATAATTTGAGTTCCAGGAGGGTTATGCATTCAGTGTGCTAGACGTTTTGCACAATGCAAAGGCCATGTACCTGTGATAACTTGTGTGAGACATGATAGCATCTCTTATATTTTTTTAGAAATCGAGATTAAACCACAGCATCAGGGGCTTTAATGCATACAGAGATTCATCATCCAAATAAAATTATAACAATATTTCCCTTGAGTTTCCCTATGTTGCAATGACTACATACTGCATAATTTTGTAGGATCCCTGCACAGGAGCAAGAGTTATGTCCATTTTCCAATCTATGCTATTATTCCATTTTTGCTATTACTGCTGTAGAGCCTTTTTATTTCTTATTAAAAATCATAATTCCTTTCAAAAAGATAATCTGGGATATTAGTTTTGTTTTGAAAGCAGAGAATTCAGGGGGTATGTATTCACTTTAAAGGATATGCAAAGTGATGAACCATTTACTCTCCTAAAACAGTTATTTCACAGATGGAGAGACCTAATATAAGCATCATGCAATTTTCTAGAGTTATTCAGAAGACCTGTGTATGCAGAGTGATCTTCACAAGGAAGAGGCCATCGCAGATGCTTCCTAAGATGTAAACATATCATGGACTTGCATGTCATAGCGGAAAGCCTGAGACAAGTCAGAGGGGGAGGAGAATGCAAAGAACATACATATAAAATGTGAATATTTATATTTGAAGCGAGGACAAAAAGAATTTTTGATAAATTAGATTCAATGATAGAAAAAAGGAAAAAAAGAAAAAAAGAAGGAAAGAAAGAAGAAAGAGAAAAGAAGAAAGAAAGTCTTCTATTCCTGACTTTGTAGAGAATATAAAGATAACAGGTATAGAAAGTA
Source organism: Carollia perspicillata (assembly GCA_004027735.1). Taxonomy (NCBI): domain Eukaryota; kingdom Metazoa; phylum Chordata; class Mammalia; order Chiroptera; family Phyllostomidae; genus Carollia; species Carollia perspicillata. The sequence goes on along the minus strand of PVKM010025449.1, from coordinate 17,366 downwards.
TAAAAAGACAAGCTTCAAAAATGTTACCACTTTACATATCATATTTATATAACTTAGAGTTATCAAATAGTCAATAATAAATATGCTGTATGATATACAAGCTTGGACTTATGAAGACATGTTTTCTCTGAATGTGTAAAAATGGTGATTTATGGAGTATAGGATCTATACTACAGATACAATACTATATAACCCAGGGGAAGAATGTAGACTGTGAACACATCCTGGTAACAAGCCCTGAGGGACTTTAAGATATTCAGTTAGTTGAAGTGTCCATTTCATATAAGTGATAATGAGTTTTAGAATTCACACACAAATAAAAGTTGATTCAATATGATTATTTCCAGTGATAAAAATGTATGTAATAAATTACATTAGATCAACTGAACTTTGATATTGTATAATATAGTAGACCCAATCTAGCATTTTTATGATATTTTGATGTGGTGAGTTAGCTAAATTTGACATTACTCTGTGGCACTGGGGCCATGATGGCTGCCGCAGGTCACCTTTCAGTAAAGCCCTGGTGTAGGAAGCCTGGGGACAATGCAGACAAAGCTGAACTGCTGGCACTCCGATTCACTGGAATAATGACTGACAATAGTAAAAGTGTAATAGCTTAAGGCTTGCATTCAGCATGTCTTCCTCTCTGTCACTGCACTGGAGAAAGGAAATAGTGTTGGTTTTACATTTGGAATGATGATCTCTCTCAGAGACACAGATTAGTATGGAGGTAGCAAATGATTTTAGGTAAATGAGTAGTGATTAATTATAAACTAATATTAGGTTATTCTAACCATTTGAAAATGTTATTTTTTTAAAGAATGGTAAACTAAACTGGATGAGGTCAGTGTACAATTGACTTCTATTGCATCCTACTTACTTAGGTTCAAACGTGCAAAGCTGTCCTCATAAATTTTCTGTTCATCTTGTTGACCTGATGACTAACTTACACTAAACAACTTCATTAAATGTCCATCAAAAGGATATAGTTACTTTATGTTCAGATTTACTTTTCTCCATCTCTACTATAATTCTGTGAAATCAGTAAATATTCTTATACAGGGTTTTTGTTTATATTTTTGCTGTCTTTATAATTGACAAAAAAGTGACAAAAAGTCATTTCAAAGGGACTGACTTTTAAAAGTGAAATTAAGCCTCCCAAAGATTCTGTTGTGGCTGGTAATTTTCTTCACTCTGATTATGTAAAATTGAAAGAGGGCTCAGGAGAAAAATCAAAAAGAAAACTTAGCATGAAATTAAAATATAAGAAAAATGAACATAACACTAAAATTTGTGAAACTGGCAATAATACACATAAATTTTACAAGGTGAGCAGAAACATAACATGGGAAATAGAATGACGAAATTAAACGACAATCCTCTGTAAATTTACTTTGAGTTCTTTTATTTTCTTTATTTAGTTTGAAAGTCAGAAATAAAAATTTATAAGCTTTTGTTCTGACCATGAAACATTTGCCAAGGGTAATTTTGCATTACTCCTAAATGTAAAATGAGTAATAAACAATAAGATAACACATTTATAAATAAGGTCATGTTTCCAGTGTGTAGCAATCATGTCTATGGAAATCACAAACTCTTCAGGTCAAAGGCAATCAGAATCTTCCCACCACAAGTCACCTCCCCATTTTACCCAGCCTAGGACTATATGTCCAAAATGCTAAAGCCTTTACTTTGTCATTTTTTTTATTTTCTAAAATGCACAGAAATATGTATCACTCAAGTATTATTTTTTACTAAGAAGCATAACTTTCAAAGTTCACTTTATGAGTAAGATGGATCAGCTTAGGAAACAGAGCTAGCCCATGAGGTCATCTTTGAGAAAGAAATGTAGTAGCCAGTTAGGAGCTGCCTATGTGGTTTGGTTAATTGTGTAAAGAGTGTTTTTTTTTTTAATAAGTATATCATTTCTGAGACATTATTGGGAAACAATTTACATGGCCTCTTAAAGCTATCTTATCTTTGATTTTTTCTAGACTCTTTAAATTATTCTATGTAACATTCTTTGACATTTTCCTATTTAAAAGGATTTATCATCCATCATTCATACATGAAAGGCTAATCATCATGTACACAGAACTTATGTTACATTCGACTCACCATTGAGCCAATGGTAGAACAACAATCCCTCAGGTAAAACTGTATTAGATGGCTGACTTGCAACTATGACCTGCCCCAAATTACATGGAACCCTGCACCTGGTTGCAGACAAGAGGTTCCAGGGATGGCTGGTTGTCACACCACCACACCATGGCTTTTGGAATATACCTCCCTATTCTCTGCACTTAAAAGAACTCTTCCTTTTTACTTTGAGCAGAAAACTATAAAATTATGAATTCAAATGTCTCTCCTTACAAATCAAATATATCTTACACAGGAAATAATTCTGCTTCATAAGAATTTCCAGGTGAATAATTCCAGCATGCCTCGAATAATTCGTTCTAGTGTGGCACAGTCACAGACACTACACAGTTGTACTTGCTCTTCTTCAGGGAGAATGTTTGTCATTGCCACTACATTTTGATAATGAGATTAATTTCATGTTTTGGAAGCCCATCATATTAATTACTTGTTAATTATGTTTTAATTATATTTTAAAAGGTTAACACCAAAATAATTTGTTTTGCATTTTAAGTCCATTAAAACTTGTAAGTTCCCTATTAATATTAATCATTAGGGCCAACTATATTTGTTTAAAGAATTAAAGTGACAGACAAATATGTTTAAGATTATAAGGTAAGTGCAATAATTGAAGCCTGTTTCTAATCAAGAATTTACAACCCCTGTTATTTTTTCTCAATTGCATATAGCTATATTTTCATTTCTTTAATAATGTGAAATGATGGGATAATGGAGTGACCATTATGCATTTCCATATGGATCGTCCACTATACCAATTCCAGACTTTCTTTTTTTGTTGAAAGTGCAGCAGGGAGCACTCAGACATCGTTAAGGGTAACTTTTAAAAACTAAAACCATATATTAACTTTATTCAAATTATTTTTACTTACACTTCAATATTAGGAATTTGCAATAAAAATATATATTAAACCATTATGTTTATCTACCACTATGTATGATGTTGTATTTTTGTAAAGCTGATCTAGGTATCAACCACACATCAAAGGACTTAAAATCAATAGTGGGGATCCCATACTTGAACTCGCTTGCCAATATGTGAATTTGCTCAATGACCATTGCCATGGGACTGATCAGCTTTGCCTATTGTCAGCTCCAGGGCCTGGAAACTTCTTTCTAGATGACAATGCTAACACAATTATTTTTAAAAGTCTAATAATTACAAAAATCTTATGTATAATTAATATATATATATTTATAATTTTTATCCAGTTGATTTATGCCCAATGATACTCAAGGTATAAATTGATTTTTGCAATATATATTTTTAAAGACATAATATACTTATTTTTAGAGAGAGGAAAAGGGCGAAAGAGAATGAGAGAAACATCATTGTGTGGTTGCCTCTCACAGACCCCTCAGTGGATACCTGGCCTGCAACCCAGGCATGCACTCTGACTGGGAATTGAACTTATTATCCTTTGCTTCGCAGTCTGGTGCTCAATCCACTGAGCCACACCAGCCAGGTCCAATACATTTCTAAAATATTTAATGATAGCTATATTTTTTCCTTCAGAGAAAAATATTGATCTGATACATCATTAAGTCCAAACATATTTCTGTACACATTTAAGATACATAACATTAAATGTCCAAGGAAAACATACACAAATTAGTTTAAGATGATTTGCTGTTGTTTTTAAAAATGAACAAATATATAATGATTCTTTAAATATATATATATTCTTATATAAATTCCTTAAATGAATATATAATGTTGTTTTTTAAACTGGAAAATATATAATAGTTATTTGGTGGAAATACTGCTTGCAACTTTGGCATTTTAAATAAATAATTTTGTGATCTATAAAGTATTTGATCAAAAATATCAAATTTTAGTAGAAAAATTAAAAAATGGAGACAAACAGAGAAGAGGATATAGTGGAATCACTTAAACATAGTAAAATGAGGAATCTTGATTATTTTCCTTTGTTTCATTAAATTAAATTTGCAATGAATCTTCTGTACATTTGGATTGAATTTAACAATCCAGAGAATGTTAAAAGCAAGGAGAGAAACTCAAGCAATAGGAAACCTGACTGCATTGATCTCAGAGTAGCTTGCATTTAGAACTAGGAGAGAAGGCTCTGGACATTTCACAGAAGACCCTGGGTTTCTCTGCAGCTGTCGCTGACCAGATTAGCTGAGGGAACAGGGAAGCACAGGCCATGCTCTATCACCCACACGACTGTGACCACAGTTGACAGAAGAAGCAATTTGTTGTCAGTTACCGCAGCTCTCCCAAACCCAAGGACTCAAGACAATTTAAATAAATAAATAAATAAATAAATACACACACACACACACACACACACACACACACACACATATTCCACATTTAAACCTCATTCTTTGGGGTATAAACATTCATTAACTCCTTCCACACTTGTATTTTTTTTTCTTTGTAGGGTATTGCTTCATTTTAAGTTTTGCTCCAAACTTGAGTAAAGTATGTGTGGTTTTTTTCCTTTTTTAAATTGTCGTTCAAGCACAGTTGTCTCTGTTTTGCATTCCTCCCCTCCCAACATTGTAGTCTTTAAAGAACACTAAGCATTGCACATTTCTTTCTATATCCAACTAGATTTTTCTCAATTTCTGTAGTTTCTCATTCTCTGTCAGTTTCTTTCTCTTCTTTTCCTGAAGCTTTGTTAGGCTTATTTCTCTATAACCTTTTTATGTCTTCTTTTCCTACATAACATATTTTTCTTCTGAATCCTCCCTTATTCTTTTTCTTTTATTTTAATTGTTGTTCAAGAACAGTTTTCTGTCTTTTATTCCCATCCCAGCCTACCCCCACGGTGCTCCCCAACTCCCTCTCATTTTCACCCCCCCTTAGTTTTTGTCCATAAGTCCTTTATATTTGTTCCTGTGACCCCTTCCCCTTTTCCCCTGAAATTCCCTCGCCTCTCCCCTCTGGTTACTCTCAGCCTGTTTTCTATGTCAATGTCTTTGGTTATATTTTGCTTGCTTGTTTGTTTTGTTGTTTAGTTTCCTGTTAAAGGTGAGATCATATGGTATTTGTCTTTCAACATCTGGCTTATTTCACTTAGTACAATGCTTTCCAGTTCCATCCATGCTGTTGCATAGGGTAGGAGCTCCTTCTTTCTTATATGTTATTTGGAATTTCAAAATGCAAAAGTTAACTCTAACCTTACAAGTTTCCTAACATAGTTATAAAGTCACTACGTTATTAATTAAATTTATTGACATGTAATTCATGGTGTCATAGCTATATTTCAGAGACATAGAAAGCATGCTAAAAATAAAAATGTATTACTCCAAAGAAAGAGGTGTTTTGTCCATACTTTTGTTTTTATTTTTAATTTATTGTTATTCAGTCACAGTTGTCCTTTCTCCCCATTGCTCATCCCTACCCCATTCCCCCTCCACTCCCATGTTCAATCACCTCCATTTTCCATGTCTATAAGTCTTTCATTCATGTTCCTTGGTTTGTCCCTTCCTCTTCTTCCTCCATTATTCCCCGCCCCCTCCCTTCTGGTTACTATTAGTTCGCTCTGTATTTCTAAGTCTCTGATTCTATTTTAATCATTTGTTTGTTTTATTGATTAGGTTCCTCTTATAGGCGAGATCATATGGTACTTTTCTTTCACCTTCTGGCTTACTGCACTTAGCATGGTGCTCTCCAGTTCCATCCATGCATGTTTTTGGGGAGGATAGGAGCTCCTTCTTTCTTTCTGCTGGGTAGTATTCTGTTGTGTAAATGTACCATAGGTTTTGATCCACTCATTTACTGATGAACACTGAGACTGTTTCTAGTACTTACCTATTGTAAATAATGCTGTTGTGAACATTGGGGTGCATTTGTTCTTTTTGAATTGGTGATTCAGGATTCTTAGGGTATAATCCCAGCAGTGGGATTGCTGGATCAAAAGGCAGTTCCATCTTTAGGTTTTTTGAGGAAATTCCGTATTGTTTTCCCCAGTGGCTGCACCAGTCTGCATTCCCACCAACAGCGCACTAGGGATCTCTTTTCTCCACAACTTCACCAGCACGTGTTTGTTGACTTGGTTACGATGGCCGTTTTGACCAGTGTGAAGTAGTGTCTCATTGAGGTTTTAACGTGTATCTCTGATGGCTAGTGATGCTGAGCATCCTTTAATGTGTCTACAGACGCTCTGTATGTCCTCCTTGGAGAAATAAATGTCTGTTCAGGTCCTTTGCCCATTTTTTAATCGGATCGCTTGTCTTCCTGTTGTGGAGTTGTGTGAATTCTGTCCAGTTTGGAAATCAAACCCTTGTCCAACATATCAGTTGGTAAATGTATTTTCCCATGTGGTTAGCTCCCTTTTCATTTTTTTTGGTATTCTCTTCAGTCATACACACTTGTTAAATCAACTCTCTTATTGTAATTCCTTGTTATGTCTATTGCATGCTTAAAACAAATCTAATTTAATGATGGTTCTAGAATAGTTCTGTTCTGATTAATCAAGTTTTTCTTTAAAACAGAATTTTAAAAAAAAATCAATAACGGAGCTTTGTAATGTAACCTTTAGAGTGAATATACTATGCATGTGACTTTCCAGTCTGTCACCTACAAGTCGTGTGATCTCAGGCCAGTTACTTATCTAAACCCACTTACTCATTTATTTATTTTATTTTATTTTATTTTTTGTTCAAGTACAGTTTTCTGTCTTTTATTCTCATCCCAGTCCACACCCCCAGTGCTCCCCACCTCCCTCCCATTTTCACCCCCCTTAGTTTTCGTCCGTGTGTCCTTTACACTTGTTCCTGTAATCCCTTCCCTTTTTCCCCTGAAATTTCCTCCCCTCTCCCCTCTGGACATGGTCAGCCTGCTTTCTATTTCAATGTCTTTGGTTATATTTTGTTTGCTTGTTTGTTTTGTTGTTTAGGTTCCTGTTAAAGGTGAGATCTGTTGGAGGCATCCTAGATGCCCATCAGTAAATGAATGGATCAAATAACTAATGTACATTTACACAATGGAATTCTATGCAGCAGAAAGAAAGAAGGAGCTCCTACCCTTTGTAACAGCATGGATGGAACTGGAAAGCATTATGCTGAGTGAAATAAGCCACTGACTCATTTCTAATGAGGCTCTCCTATTATCCTCTGGGCATTGTGAGAACTGAAGCTCTGGGGATGCAGCAAAGTTAGTTTCATTTCACAGGTTACTATGAAGATTTTCTCTTGCCTCCTCTTTTCCAATAATCCTGATACCAAAGAAATATTATTATGCATTTTAGCCAAAGTAAGCAATAGTTGTTGCAAGGTTAAATAAAATTAGTAAAAAAGAAAGTAAAAATATTGCACTTAGAGTGCTAATAAAATCTAGGGTTTAAAGTTAAATAGGGATGTTCTTCAAAACATACTTTACTACTTAAAATTACTGGACTATTAACTGTAAATTATTTGATCTGCATTAATCCCTTTTCTGATTACATTTTTAATCTTAGGGAGATTCTATAAAATAAGTTATATGTCAACCATAGATATAGACATAGATATAGGTATAGATGATATATTTATATAGTAATATATAGAGAGAAATTTATATAGTAATATATAAATAGATATTTACACACTACTATATATCTACAGGTATATTGATATATTTATATAGAAAATAGAGTTTTAAGTATTTAATAAATAATACATCTTTTATTAACATTTTCAATATAGTCATGAGCATCATCATCAAAGTATATTTTTCTGGAGCATAACTATTTTTTTCATAATCTTAAATAGGTACATAAAATTTCACAAGGGTTTGTTAATCTAAAGACTCACATTAAAATAATCTATGGGGAAAATAATTTTAAACAAATAAATGTAATATACAAATTGTGTTAAATTATTAACATCTATCTCTCTTAAAATTATCAAAATCTTCAAATTGAGAATTGGAGTGTCAATGTAAAAATCTCTTGATCAAAATCATTCTAGAATGTCTATATATTTTATTTGAAAATATTTAAAGACAGAAAACTTTTTTTTTGTAATTATTTTACTTATTTATAGCCACTATACTCTAGCTACAAAATAATATTAGTATGCCGAGTCAATTAATGAATGTGCATACATTTGAAATCATTTAAGTACATTTATAAATTGTCATTCTGGCCCTGGCTGGTGTAGCTCAGTGGATTGAACGTGGGCCTGTGAACCAAAGAATCACAGTTTGATTCCCAGTCAGGGCACATACCTGGGTTGCAGACCAGTTCCCAGCGGGGGACACACAAGAGGCAACCATACATTGATATTTCTCTCCCTCTCTCCTTCCCTTCCCCTCTAAAAGATAAATAAATAAAACCAATCTTTTTAAAAAATTGTTATTCTGCATGATATCAGGAGTGTCTGGCATGTTTTTCTATAATGTCTCAGAGAAAGAACTTTCTAGCCTACTCTTCCACATGACCATTAACACCTCTATAAATAATTTTATTTATTATTTTAATTTGCCCCATACATCTAAAGCCCCCAAACATCAACACTTTACTCTTAACTACCAACTACATTTCTTTTGGGGACACTTCACCCATGCAACATACAAATTTGTTTAATTTTTAATGTAATTTCCCTGAAATTTGTACTTGCCTGTAGAGAGCTACTGTGCAATGAGAATCTACTATCCACCCATCACCACAGACGTGTTAGTACCCGCTGTGGTCAGAGTATTGCTGTTGAAAGGGAAAAGCAGTGATTATGGTATTTCAGTTCCAAGTTCAGTTCAGTTGAAGTAGAATTCAAGAGTCTTGTTTTCTTTTTCCTTGTGGAGCAGCAGCTGTGTCAGAATAAGAACAGATGAAAGACTTAGATATAGATTAGGAACAGTTAGAGGAATTAGTGTGATTAAAAGCTTTTATACCTCTTATGCCTAGATGCATAAAATGCTCTGAAGCTCGTAGCTTCAAAGAAAAGCCAGCATATAACGGCAAATGCAGGGAAACACATAGCACAGCACAGTGAGGACAGTTTCAGAATAATGTCTATCTTATCTCTTGCAGGACACTGGGTCCAAAATGAGTTAGTGCGATAGAGTGGATTAAAGACAATGAATGGGTCATTGCACCCTATCCTTTGTCATAATCATTAGCCTTTTTCTTCTTTATTATCAATATTAATCTTACATAATACAGATAGTTATGTAGGTCAATAACAAATGTGTTAATTCACTTAAATTTTAAGTTTACTTCTGCTTTTTGTTTTGTTTTTATTTTCACAACTCTTTTTGATGGGAAGGGTCAAACTGTAATTGTATGAACCATCACAGGATCAATTCATCATGCACTTAAAAGACAAATAAGCAGTGTCAAAAGGATACATATATTGTTACATTTTAGCCATATTCTAAATTGCTGTAAACACCCATACTAGTGTTTTCAGTTTGATTTCATTGCTATAATTTAAAGCACAAATACGCACATAAGTTTTCCACTTTGAATTTATGAAATAGTATTTTGAAACCTATAGATTTAAGTGAGGTTTACTGAATACGTGCTAAGTAACTGTATTTGTTTGCTAAGGCTGCTTTAACAGAGCAACACACTCTGGTTGGCTTAAACAATGAGAACTCCCACATCAAGGTGTCAGCAGAACCGCTTCCTTCTGGGGTTATGATGGAGATGTATGACTCTCTCCTAGCTTCTAATAGCCTTCCTGTGGTTTGTAGATGGTGGCACCCTTTTTAGAAGGTCAGCAGTCATGTTGAATTAGAGTCTACCCTAAGAACCCCACCTTGACTGGGCCATTATCAAAGATTTTATTTCCAAATAAGGTCAAATTCACAAATTTTAAATCTTTCTTGTGACACAATTCAAATCATAACAATAATGTTTGCCACTCATTAACTACAATTACTTAAATTTTGGTTTTTGAGTGACTGGGAGAAACCCTTTCTGTAACGTTAAAAGCAAGTGATTTGGAAAACATTCCTGAAATATTTTCTAGAGATAGTTTCCCCATAGTTTGAAATAAATCTTAAAATGTACAACTAAATATTATGGGGCTTACAAGTATAATATGGAATCTTCTGTTATCTCAAATGTATTGCATGTTGAGTGGGATTAAACTTTATATACATGTTTATAAAATTTAATGTATATGTATATGTGTATGTATGTGTGTGTGTATATATATATATCTCAGGAGCTACAACTGAAAGACTAACAGAAGATGACAGTTGATTAATTTCTGACTAAACATTCCAAATACTAGCTGTGAGAGTCGAAGGGAGTGCATCATTCCTGTTTGAATGATTCACTCCATTTGTTGAAGAGTTAATTCAACAAGATTTAAATAAAAAGAAAAGACTGCATATGTCTTCAAAAGCTTACCAATTAAAAAATGAATCAATGAGTAAATATTAAATATGAAGAAACAAACTTGAATTCGAGGATGATAGTTCACTCATTTGCCAAAAGCACGTTTCTGTAGATGTAATGTTACACTGAGAAGTGACTGGCAATGTAGGACAAGAAAAAAATGAGGATTGAATATATATATTAACTATATATGTATACTTTCAGATTAACAAAGTATACTGTAATAAAATGCATTGGTTTCTGAATAAATAAAAGACATATAGCAATAATGGTTATAATTTAAAATAAACAATTAACATGCAATAGTTTAACCATATATCCACATGCTAAGTAGTAAATACCTTAGCAAGAAAGCATCTAAGACAGAAATATTCATGTTTTCTAAACTAGTCCCTTAGCAGATATTGAGCAGGGCTTTCTGGGCACAGACGTCCGTCCACCTGAAGCTTGATTCAGTCAGCAAAGCACCTCAAATTTATAGGAACATTCTTTCAACCACTCTGGTGTCTTTTAGCTGTTTTTCATTTCATTTAGGTTATTGTTGTTAATGAATCACACCATTACTTGGAAATGTCACTCTCAGATTTCTCCCTTGGGCTAATACATGTTATTTAAATGTTTAAAATGGCTTAGAAGAGCTTTCATTTCTACTTGAGCTAGCAATATGAATATCTTGTGTATAAAATAATTCCAATAATATTTATATTAACTTCTGTTACACAAACTTTAACAAAAATGAAAATAACTAAATTTTACAGAATACTCACATGACTAAAGTTTGAATTCTGTTTTGCTCTTAGAAATCTCTGACTTTTCAACTTTAGTTAATTTAAATTAAGGTTCACATTATGACAGCACATTACTTTGGAGTGGAATTTTTTAATGTCAAGAAGAAAAATCACCTCCCAGTTGGATGACAATTTATTAAAGCAAGAGGCCTCAGGAGATCAGTACACATAACATTGTGAGACATAATGTCATAAGACTTGTCGTTACAAAATAAACAATTTAATATAGATCAGAATGCATTTAGAGTCTCTCTTTTAAAAATCAGAAAAGGCTTCAAAAGGATAATATGTGGTTAATGTGAATATTTTTATACTTAATTCTAAGGAAAAATCACATTTATTACAACTTTCAGATATACTTTCAGGCATTAAAGCCTATTCAAGTAAATAAAGATTTGCCATGTTTGTCCTGTAAAGAAGAAGAAAAAAATAGAGATAGAGTCGTCAGATGGTGTATGTTACATTTCTTTTTCACTCCAGAATTTTAATTGTACTTTACCTGTTCCTTCTGCCAATATTACACTCAGAATTTTTTAGTAGTTGGTTAACAAATATCTCCCATATCCTTAGAATAAATTGGATATTATTATCATAATCTGACTTGTTATATCACACTCCAGTAACAAGTTGAGGACTTAAGCTAATATATCATCTGAGCTTGAATGTAGAGATGGTTGAATTGCATAGGCAAGAACTGGGCACTTCTGTTGCAGTAGATCCTGCATTGTTGAGTTTTGTTAAGCAAAGATTCTATTATAGACTTTAATATTAATGTATAGATATAGAGGATATTACCTGTGCCTTATGAGAAAAAAGAATAAGTTAGGAATGAAAGCTTTGAAAAAGGCAGAGGGATACCTATTTGTTCTCTAGTATTGATGGTGTCATGTTTAATGTTGGTTCATAAATCGTTCTCTAATTTTCTTATATGTAGAATTGAAGTTAAAAACAATACTTGAAATAAATGAAGAACAATTATAATTACCAATTTAGGACTCTAAGTGTCTGTGATAGTTAAATTTATTTGTCAACCTGACTTGGGCCAAGAAATGCCCCGATGTTTGGTCAAATGCTGTTCTGGGTATGCCTGTGAGAGTGCGACTGCGGAGATTAACATTTGAATAAGTAAACTGAGTAGAGCAGGTTCCTTCCCTAACATGGATGAACTTCACCCAATCAACTGAAGGCCTGAATAGAATAATGAGGTTGACGGACCCTCTCTCAAGTAAGAGAGATTTATCCTGACATTGGACTTGAATGGAAGTGTGGGCTCTTCCTGGTCTCAAGCGTGCAGGCCTCTGGACTGGACGTACGCCATGAGGTCTCCTGGTTCTCAGACCTACAGACTCAGACTGGAACTGTACTGTCAGCTCTCCTGGGTCTCCAGCTTGCCGACTCTCCCTGCAGATCCTGGGGTTTGTCACCCTCCATAATCAGAGGAATTGATTCCTTAAATATATTCTGTTGGTTCTGTTTCTCTGAAGAGCCTTAACTAATACACTATAAATGTCTCTCTGACACAAGATACAAATTTTTTTCCTTAATAAACTGTTTTTGTTGAATGAGTAATTCTTATATCACTACCTTCTTATTGTTATAATAATTTTTATGTAATTTCTTATTACCAGTAGCCAGTGGTAACAACTTTCATCTTTTATTTTCTTATTATTTTATATTCAGTCTTTCCTAATGCAATAAGATGTTGACATAGACATTATCAATATGTGAATAAGGGTAAGACTACAAACAATTTTTTATATAAAATTATATAACATTTTGTATCATTAAATGTTTAGAGAGCAAAGAAACAAATAAACTTTAGAGTTGGTCTAAGACCTCCTCAACATGTTTCATTAAGGCTTCTAAGAAACTAAACTTTTTTGTTTTCATAGACTTAAGTTTTGGAATATACTTGAATTTAGCTCTGTTAACTTAGAAAGACTTAATGATGAATGGAAGTTGGTTTATTTATTTATCTTTTAAAGATTTTATTTATTTATCTTAAGAGTGGAAGGGAAGGAGAGAGGGAGAGAAATATCAATGTATGGCTGCCACTCATGCATCCCCTGCTGGGAACTGGCCTGCAAGCCAGGTGTGTGCCCTGACTGGGAATCGAACTGCAATCCTTTAGTTCGCAGGCCCGCACTCAATCCACTGAGCTACATGAGCCAGGGCTGGAAATTAGTTTATTAAGAAATGAGGTACATGCTTAATCTTAGATGCCATGATGAAACTGAAAAAAACTTTTACACTGGGGAGATGCACTGAAGGAAAGAGATGTCTCCATATTATAATCCAATTCTGCATAAGACTATGACGTATGAGAGATTTCTGTGATTCCACAAAATATGATGACTTCCTCACATATTATTGTCCACAACTATTTGGATTATAAAGACAATAGGATAAATTCCTTCCATAAAAAAACATGGAGATACTTTTCCTAGTCTTTATTGTAACTGAAATAATTTTCTTCAACACTTTATAAGTAAAATTTCTTGAATAGTTTGGATTTTATTGGTAAAGAACTTTCTATCAATGACACCTTCCCAGGCCAAAATTTAAAACTATGTTTATGCAATTAGTTAATTATTGCATATATGCTTAAACATCAATAATGTTCTGCATTAAATATCAAAGGCATTCAAAAATGGCAAAAAATATATAAGTATAAAATACAGGTATTACTTTTAGAAACATATCAAAAGTATATTATTTAAATCAACATATTTGCTTTTACAGTGGGAAAACTAAAGTGAGTTTCAATAAGAGTATGTGTTCTGTGAAATTTTATTTATTTATTTTTCTTGAAAAAGAAAAAAACTGAATTAAACTGATGATAGGATCCAGCAAAGAGGAATGTTTTGAAGACATTCTTTTTTTTTCTAAAGATTTTTATGTATTTATCTTTAGAGGGGAAGGGAAGAAGAGAGGGAGAGAAATATCAATGTATGGTTGCCTCTCATGCCTCCCTTGCTGGGAACTGGCCTGCAACCCAGGCATGTGTCCAGACTGGGAATTGAACAGTGATCCCTTAGTTCATAAGCCTGCACTCAATCCACTGAGCTACACAAGCCAGAGCTGCAGACATTCTTAATAGAAGAAATAATTAATTTAAAAAATGTCTGTAGGAAGCACAGAAATGAATGGAATTCAGTGAACACATGGAGATATACTTCTAACCCTGAGAAAGGCATCTCTTCCACTACACCTATGGGAAAGGCAGAGGGATCAGAGTCGTATTTTTCATTGTCAATTAAGTTTAGCATTGTAAACTTTTGCAGCTCTCCCTGGTCTCATATGGACTGGAAATCTGGGAACGATTTTCCTCATAATTCTTAAAAATATAATGCCAAGTTAGATTCCACCATCAAGAGGCACTTGAATAATACATAGAAATTGAAATTGAGAGCTGTAATTGTCTTCCAGCAGGTTAGGAATATCATGAGAAGAAGAAATGAAATTTCACCCTAATTCTGGGAATCCTCTTGAAAATTATCCATGTTAGTGCTATTAGTGACTGAGATCATTGTTGGAAGCTTCTTTATTTTCTGAAAGTAAGAAACGCCTTTCTTTCTTTCACTCTGCTGCTCTTCCAAAAATTTACTGATACCTAATTCCATATTCCTATTTGCTGGATACTATCAGCCCTTTAGATAGATATAGATATAGATATAGATATAGATATAGATATAGATATAGATATAGATATAGATATATAGATAGATAGATATAGATATAGATATAGATATAGATGATATAGATATAGATGATATAGATATAGATATAGATATAGATATAGATATAGATACAGACATAGACATAGACGGAGATGGAGACAGAGACAGAGACAGAGACAGAGACAGAGATAGAGATAGAGATAGAGATAGAGATAGAGATAGAGATAGAGATAGAGATAGAGATATAAATGAGATATCTATCCCCTTTGAGTTGAAAAACAGTTTGGAACAGTTTGTTTTTTCTTGCCCCAACTCTGATTAGAAAAGAACAAAAGTGGGTGCAACCACTTTCATAATCACAGTGGTTGAAATTGCAAGCGCTTTCATTTGGAAATGTAAAGGACAAATATAGTAATTACAAAAGGGAAGTTAAATATTTATGTGAAACAAAATTCCTCTGTGGAGAATAAGAAAAAGCATAAGCTTGGCAAATATGGTTAGCACAGCATCAGTAAAGATTAAATAAAATTGATAATGAGTATGTGGTGGCCAAAATGTAGGGTCTCTTTTTTAGAGTAGAAATTAATATCCCTAGAATGAAAGTAGAACAAGAAAATGGAAAAACAAGGAAGTTAAGAATACTGGTTGAAGTTATAACTGATAGCTAGAGGAATAGGTTTTCCTAAGAGACAAGTGTAGGTATTGTGAAAATAACCAAGTAAGTGTGTGTGAAGCATCTTGGATGATTTAGATGTGCTTGGAGGTCTTTTGTCCACCCATCCCCAGTGGTTAAATGGTTTTGGGGAAGACAAATAAACCTATGATGCTGTCATAGTTTTGGTGGCCGGAGTGTATCCTAGGGAAATTGATGAGATAAAGGAGTAGGAACCTAGATTAATCATGTAGCATGGCTGTGGTATTTGTGGAGGAGAGGCAGATTGTTAAAGGCCAATTCTTTCAATGAGGCAGAGTGGCTGGGGAATCTAAAATTACAGGGTGGATGAAAATATGTGTCTTATACTGTTTTTAGGTAACTTACAGATAAGAGGAGTTGGTAGGTGTGGCTTGGGGAACTAATCCCATGGAAAAAAATACTGGAAAGGATTTGTGTTTTAAAGCTTCCACTGAATCATACTTCTGGAACATAACACACTTGTTCTTGAAATGGAAACAGCTTCCAATTAAATAGTCTAATTTTCTTCTAATAAAACATTTCTAAGTTCCTTTTCTTTCTAATTTTCTTCTTAATCTTTATTTTATTCTGTGGGCCTGGAGGATTTATTATTTTATTCATATAATGTGCTTCTGAGTACAGTTCAAGGTATAGGTACTTGTTACTATAGATAAGAATATTTAATTTGCTTTTTAACACTTTTAAAAAAGATTTTTCTTTTTTAAATTTTTAAATAAAGGCTATTTCTATGGAAGACTGTTGTATCTTTATTCAACATCAACACTGTCTAAATTATTACTTTAGACTTCTAAAGTATTAGCTGCAACACGATAAACTGAAATTCAGTGAATGATAGTAAGCTATATACAGTGAATTGCTTTAAAGTCTAGTCAGATGTCAGGTCATAACAATCACGTAAGGTATTAAAGACCTATTAATGATTGATATATTATTATATTTCCTTTAAATAAAACATCAATGTTGAAAAAACTGTTATTGCAATAAAATCAGTCACGGCACATTTAACAGCATCATCCAAAGCTACACAAGAAGACAAGGCTCCTTCTTCCACTACACCTAACTGCATTTGTTATTTTCATGTGTCTCATAAAAAGTTTGCCTGACACTTCGATTCACATAATAAGATTACAAACTCTATCCAGTGGAGTATAGACAAACTGTTGTAACAAAGTTAACAAAAATACAGCCGCATGAGCTACAGAAGGGTTTGCTGTTTCATTTTTCTTACTCACCCTCCCATCCTTCATCTAACACTCTACTGACAGGCCGAACGACGCAGTTCAGCTCCACACGCCGTTCAGAGTCCAAGTCTCCTCCGCCATACCTGAGGGTATGGTCCCAGTGTGTGCGGTGAAAGCTATGTTACACATTGCTATCAATGTGTCGTCCCAGCACATAGGAAGGGCAAAAAAGCAGAAAAGGAGAACTAGTAATGTCATTTTATACAATAACGAAGTAGAAATGCCTACTGCTCACATCCTACTGGCGGGACCAAAATTCCATGGGTACTTGTAGTTGAGATATGCAGTTTTTGGTTATATGGTCATTGACCCAATCAAAAATCTCAGGAGGAAAAAAAAGCAACAGAATTTGTAATCATGTCACAATTTGCCTCACTGATGTCACAAAGGAAAAACATTTGCATTGCTCAAGCATAAAGACTAGAAAGCCATCGCTTTTTTCATCATTTTCTGTTCCGCCAACTTAGGTGCAATTGAAATGCAAGTAACACTTCTTAATACAA
>PVKM010025448.1:0-19935 GCA_004027735.1 Carollia perspicillata | reverse complement strand
TTTATCCAAATGGAGTGTCTATGATTTCTAATTCCCTCTAATAAATATTGGCCTTTAACAGATGTATAACAACTGCACTGTGTTGTGAATTCCAATTACGTATGAGACAGATGCCTGCCCTTTCCCATAAAGCTCAGAGCTTCGGGAACTCTCACTGTAAATTGCATTTCTGATTCATAAGTAGACATTTTTCTAAGTGTGACAGTGTGTGTCTGTGTGTGTGTTTACATCACTCAGTGACTTACACACCATGTAAGTACATAGCAACAGGAATACATATTTAAGTGTATTTAACACAGTTTTATACCTCTGCAATGTGGTTATCATCAGACACAGAAGCAAACAACAATAAGAAAACTTGGATTTTGTCATTTAGTTAGGACTGTCAAACATAAGCCATTTATTACACTGCAAACCAGTTCTTCAAGATAAAGCTCTGTGTGAAGATGATTTAACCAGGGGTGTCCAATCTTCTGGTGTCTCTGTGCCATGCTGGAAGAAGATTTGTCTTGGGCCACACATTAAGTACATTGTGACACATAATCACAAAAAAATCGTAAACTTACAATTTTGTATTGGGCCACATTCGCAGCCATCCTGGGCTGCAAGCGGCCCATGGGCTACAGGTTGGACACCCCTGAACCTCTATTACTTAGGGTTAGGATGAAAACATGGCTCAACCACAATCATTGATTGTGTTATCCTAAGCAAGTTACTTTGCTTGTCTGTCACTGTCGATATGAATGTTTGGAATAATGGGATAATTATACATATAACTAGCACACCCATTGTGCTTACAATGCTCCAAGACCTTATATGTAGGAAATCTACTTAATATTAACAGCAACCTTCTAGGGTAGATGCTGTCCCCTCCTCAATATGTACATACCTGCCTCATAGGTGACATTAAGTAATTAAGTATATATGGAAAAGAGTAGGCAATCACTGAGGTGCTATAGATTATTAGTTACAATAGCTTCTTCGTAACATCATTCACATGTGCTGTAACGATTTTTATATAAAAATCAGACAGAAAGACCTGGTGCCACCACATATTTCCTTTTGATCTTATATGATATACTTAAACTTTTCAAGTCTCAGATTTTTCCTCTGTGATATGGATATGACATAGTGCCCATGCATAAGACTATTATGAGGACATACAGAGTTAATGCATTATACCTGGTATATTTGCTCAGTAATTGTTAGTTATAACGATGACAGAGATCGTGGAGAGGATGAGTTCATTCACTAAGAAAATAGAGCAGAATATATGAAATAATGATAGCGTCTTAAATTATTTGTGTGATATTGAGTCTATTTCAATGCATGGAAGTTTTTGGGTATATTTCCTGTTATCTTAACTACATTGCTAGACTGAAACCTTCATTTATTTCTTCTAGCCCCAAGCATATTTGGCTCTGCGATATTTTATTTCTATTAGATCCCTGAAGCCTAGCAAGGTTAGCTGTTCTGTTAGTATAATATATGTGAATCTATTTTAATTATATAATTTTAAATTCTAAGGCAGCTTAAACATTCACTTGAAATGCCTACAAATAAAAAAATTAGCAAATACTTAATGTACTGATGATACAAATTTATGCACAAGGAAAGATTTATTTTAGACAAAATGTAACTACATCTTCAACATGTAAAAGCAATATAATAATTTATAATCAGAGGGAGAAACTAGAGATATTTTATCCATCTCCTTTTGGAAGTATTGCATGAGTCTTAAAATGAAACTCATCATCTTTCTACTGAAACACATTTATCTTCCTGTGTTTTGAACCTCAGTAAATGATGGCTATGGATCCAACCAGGAATCTTGGTTCCACCTTCGATCCCTCCTTCTCTCCATTGCCAAATTTCTAAGCCGTCACCACCTGCCTTCTTCTCTTGGACACATTTACTTCTCTCCACTTTTACTACTAGGTTCCTCATCTTGGTCTCCGCTGTGTCTTATCTGTAGTGTGACAGCACTGGTTACGCATTACCGCTTCATTTAATATCCTATAACTAAAGGGATCTTAAAAAAAAAACAGAAAGAAAATCTTATTGAGTCATTCATCTTTAAACTTGTCAATGATTTCTACCCCCCCTGCAATAATGTCAAACTTACTAATACGGTCCATGGTCTGCCCCTGGTCTGCCATTCAAACCATGTAAAACCTTCCTTGGCCTCACTTCCTTCCCCCTGAAAACTCGACGTTCTAGCCACAATGCATGTCCTTCAATTCTTCAGAAGTGCTGATGCTTCCCTTCCTTCTCTGAGTCTTTGAACTTGGTCTTCATTCAGCCTGGGATAGAGTTCTCATCTCCCTTCGCTAAGGTAATTTCTACCTAATCATAAAGTGTCACTTTAGCAATCACTCTCCAGAAAGCCTTCCTCAAACCTGCAGCCAGATTATGTAGCTTCCTTACAGCCTCCATAGCACTCCTTATCCACCCCTCTCACAGTATTTAAATCACTGAACCAAAGCAAGACGCATGAATGAAAAAATGAAGAACAGAAAGGATTCATAAATGAAAAGAAAGCTGTGTAAAAGGGCAAAGTGGTGAGGAATTTTAAATGAAGTGCTCAGGAAAGAAAATTTTAAGATGGTTTCATTTTCGCAAAGGCCTCCAAAAAGGCAACAGTGGGCCATGTGGGTATCTGAGGATAGAGTCATCCAGGCAGAGACTATTACTCAGAGCTTTCGAGGTTTAAGGGAACAATGAGCAGGCTGGCATAACCAGAGAGAACTGAACAGAGAGGGAGAATGGTAGAAGTTAGGGTTAATTATGCTGCAACGTATAGGCCACAATATGAATTTGAATTTTATTCTGAGTGTACAGAAAGCAATTAGAGGGCTTTAAAGCAAAGAATGCCAAGATAGAACCTAATATTTATTTCTTGAATATGCATCATAGCAAAGCACATTGGAAAACTATTATTAGATTTCTAAGTGAATGCATTTGAAATAAATGACCTTCACAAAGACTTAAGACATAAAGTCACAGATCGTTTCATAGACAGATAATTTAATCCAAGGGAGGCTGATTAGTTTTTGTACCAAAAATTATACCGCAAATATAAGGCTGATAAAGATGAGAAGCCATGCCTTTTTACTGCCTGCCTGGTTTACTTTTATATAGATGAAGAGATACATACGTTACCTGAGGCCATGTATATGAGCTCCTAAATTGCCACTGAAAATATAAAAAGTACCTTGAGATAGCATTGAGCTTTCTTACATTTTAAAGATCTGTTTCTTTGCTAGTTTCCAATTAGACTATGGGCATTTTCAAGGCAAGTACATAGTTACACTCATTCTTTCTGTTGTCTTCTAGCATGTATCGCAGAGGCTGATGTACCACAGAGCATCAACAACAAAGGTCAAAGTGCATTGAAAGGTGTGGGTCACTTGCCCCAAGTTCTGTCTAAAATGATCCCAAAATTATTTATTTATTTATCAAGCATTTACAAAACCCTATTTTCTGCAAGACATGCCAACTACTGGCATGACAAAGATGAATATGACATCATGTCCATCCTCAAGGAACTTGAGTCTTAGCTAGGATGACAGGCATGGAGATGAATCATTATTTAGCAAAATGCAAGAAGGGTCAGAGTAAGAACAATTGATTTATCAAAATGATTACAGCAGTACTTCATATTTTCTCCTCACTACTTTGTAAGTCTATAAATGCCTAATATGCATTATCTCATTTAATCCCCTTAACAATCCTCTTAATATCACATGGGTCATAAAACTTACCCCTCTCTTTAATTTTTTTCACATGAGAAAGCTGCCTACAGAGAGTTTAGGTAGCTTGCTCAAGGTCAGTCAGCTGGTTGGTGGTGAAGCCAAGAGTCAAACACTAGCAATTTGACTTCAGAGGCTGTATTTTCAATCACCTACATCATTTTGGGAGATCTTGGTTTATTTTTACTTCTCACAAAAAAACCTATGAACCAGGTTTTATTTTATCATCATTTCCCAGGTAAGGAAATGGGCTCAAAGGCTTTCAGGAACTTTTCAAATTTACCCTCAAGCCCACAGTAGACTCCAATTCAAGTTCTTTGATTCCAAATCATACCTTATTCAGTACAACACATTCCCTTTGTACACATGTTTGCATCTTTTAGAAAGCTAAAAGAACACATTAATTCTGATTGGCTGGTGTGGAGGTGAAGGACTTCATTAAGGAGGTGATTTATCCCAAAGAGGACTACACATCCTATTCTAAAACATCACCGAAATAGGACATTTGCCACTATGAAATAGCCAACTGTTTCCAGATGAATGCTACTTCTGGAGAATGCAAATGGTCTCTGTTTAACCTCCCATATTCTGGATAGTCTGTGCTCATTGATTTGAGCAACCTTTCTCCATCATTGCAGGCTAAATATTATCACACAAAAATGTACTCTGACTTTCGAGGAAGCAAAGTTTTCTGACATTTACCTAGGAATCTAACTAAATATTGAATAAATATAGTCTTAACTGAAGCACACAAAGAAATTTGCTGCAGCATTTTATTGATAAAAAGAACAACAGCAATGTTATTATTAACTACATGCTCACTATCTTATTATTCATTTTATAAACATTGAAAACTCTCATACAACAACCTAGGGGATAGGTATCCCCATTTTGCCTAGGACACAGAGGATTTGAAATGCGAGATCCCAGAGATGAGAAGTGACTAAGGTGGGAACTGAAGTTTATTCTACATAAAACAAAAGTTATTGCTCTCTCTATATTATTTTTAAGTCCATGGTGAGTTGACAAAACAGAACATTTCACTACATTGGACAAAGTAATGGTTTGGTAATGTATTAGCTGGGTATCTGGAATGGCATCAAGGGGTCCAAGGTTGGACATATCAATTTAGTTTCACAGTCCTGTGTTAAAATGATGTATTAGAGGTCAGTTATGCCAATCTCCACAGTGAGCATATGAATGCAGTCTTTCCCATTGATCCTGGCCCATCAAAATCCCAGGATTTAGTCAATGAACATAGAAATGTCTTCATTAATGTCCCAATTTACAAATTTGACGATGTGTAGGCAGATGGGTTGACTGTTGAAAGTTGCCTCCAATAGATGTGTCAGAAAGTGTTGTCATCTTGATCTACAGGATATTTGACAATTGCCCACATTCTCCAGGTTCTTTCAATTATTTGATAGGCTCCAAGCAAAGCCACAACTGGGCGTGTTTAAATCCCATGCCCTGAACAACTTCTTTTAACAAAGGCAGGGCATCTTCTCTCCTCAGGGCAGTTTATGGATGTGGTAGCAGCAACCAGGATTAGATCTGAAAGTTCTATATTTACAATCATATGCTCATTTACAATGTGAATCACCCAAAAGTGCTGTGGAAATTTTTCTATATTTAGAAAATGACTTAGACTCCTGTACCTTCACATAAGATTAGTTTTCTTCCTTATAATAAATTATAATTGGACTTAAATCAGAGAATATTAAATAAAATAAGGTAAGTAAAGCATTTGGAACAAATCCTGGGACATAATGTTTTTTGGAATACATGCTGGAACATAATTTTTCCCAAAATAATGCAATTCACACAACACACATTTTTACTGAGCACTTACTGTACACTGTGATAAGTTCTATATATACTTCATATTTTGTACAGAGCTATCATTTACTGACAATATATATTTTAAGCTCTGTTTAAGCAATTTATACATAATCCTATATCAATTTTACAATAACAACTTTAACTTTTAATTCTTTATTAGGAACAAGTAACTTGAAGGTTAATTATGTGATATCACTTTCCCAAGATCATGTAGTGACTCACCCATGTGAACACCACAAGCCAGGCTCTGGTCTAGAAAATGGCCATTCATGTATAATTAATTGAGTGAGCTCAATGTTCACTCAGCCTCCATCCCATGTTTTTCCACTTGGGAGAGTTGTAAAAGTTAAGCCAAAAACAATATTTCTTAAACTTATTTATCTGTTGCACCCTGGGTGGAGAAGTGGTACCACATGCATTTGCCTGAGATCTGAGGCAGAATTGAGACAGGGCATTTTTCCTCTCTTTTTGGCTGTGTCTGTGCAGGCACATTGTGGGAACGTGGAGTTCTGCAGCAGCATCCCACGCCCAGCTTCATGAGGGGCTGGGGGGAGCAACAACAGCAGTGGTAGCAGAGGCACCTTGACCTGCTTTCTCATTCCCTGCTTTCCTTTCTCCATGCTTTGGGTGTCTGCAGTGGGACAGCAGTGGTGGCTATTCGGGGTGTGGGATAGCTCCAGAGGTGCTCCAAGTGTATCAGTTTTCTCATGGGTTAGTTGTATTGTTTGGGAGTTATTCCTGGAGACCCAGCTTATATTCCATTCCTTCAACCTATGCAATGAATTTGTAAGCCCCTGATTCCCTGTATTAAGTCCATTCTTGCTTAAAATATCTAGAGCGACATCTGTTTTCTGAACTTAATCTTGAGTGTTATATTGAGTAATGGCCTCTACTTGTTAAAACATGTTCGTCTGAGAACCCATCTTGCAATTTTCTTGCCATGAGAGAGGGAGGTATTATCAGAATCCTACGTGATTCTTTGGCAAACATAAATGTAATAATCTCTTACATTGGACAGATCTATGGTAAGAATCCAATTATCATTGCACACATTAATTGGTGAGCAACTGAACAAATAAAAGCTCTATCACCAATAGGGCATTCATATTACTTCTGGCTTCTTTAGCACTCTTTCACTTTAATTAAACACTAAAGAAGCTCTGGCTTTTTGAGTGCCTATTTTATACCAGAAACTGGTATGTTTCTGGTATATGATACCAGAAAAAGGAACGTTGACAACCACTCCCAATCCTCCTCAGGACTTAAGTATTTTCATCACTATTTTATTCATTTGTTTTGTTTTTGTTTTTGTTTTTATTTTTCACATTAAAAAAGCCAGATTTAAAGAGGCAAATCTGGCTGACTCCAAATTACTCCATGTCCCTTCTAACATATTCAGACTAGTCACAAACATTTTTCCTTTACCTTAGAAAAGTTGTGAATGTTTCACCAGCTATACCGGGCAAAAATTTTACTTGAAATTGGAAGACCCAGTGCAAATTCAACATCAAGATTTCCTAGAAGTAGAATCTGGAGCAAGCCACTCATATCTTCTGTACCTGTTTCCTCATCAGTTCGATGGGCCCATCAGCATCTGCCTTGACTACTGCAATGTGTTTCTGATGAACTCCCCAGCATTTAAAGCATCCATTAGAATGTTGGGAAGATTTAAAAATATACACATCGTCTCAGAGTAAACACCTAGGCCAGTCATTTCACCTCTCTGAGACTATTTTGTCATCTAAAATGTGGGTACAATAATCATAGCTCCCTCATTGGTGAGAGGATTAAACAGGGTACGCTCTCTGAAGTGCTCAGCACAGTGCTACTGCATGGTAATTGTCTAATGATGTTATCTTTTAATTTTTTATTATATATAATATAATCACAAGTAATTTGAGAATTTTTTTTTATTCAAGTAGTCTCTTCTACAACAGTGTTCAAAAGTTCAAGAATATTTTGGGGGAAAAAATTCTGTTAACTTTAACAGTGCCCTGAGTATAGTTCCCCTGGCAAGTATAACTTTATCCTGAAAAGGAGAATCAGACCCTCCTGCCAGTTGGCTTCATGCTCTGGTTGGAAGGATGTTTTCTCCCTGTCCTCTTGGCTGCCAATGTGGACAAGTGGATTTTCCATCTTTGGTTACTGCCAATGACTCGGTCCAGAGCAACAGATGTGAAGAGTGATCCCCCAAGAGAAGAGGTTGATCAGATGTGAACCTTATCCAGGGACTTCTTTCATGTCTGGTCTCACTGGCAAGCAGGAGAATAGATGAGAGATAGATGCTGTATGCCAGCATCTATCTATCTGAATTTAGAGCAGATATTCAGTAACTGCAAATGCACCACAAGATTACTTTGTGTTTGCCTGCCTCTTGTAAGTCAGAAGGGGTTTTGAAGTCTATTCAGAATCATAGCAAAACCCATGCCTAAGTGGGCATGAAATAGATCTGTGAGTGGGTATTTGAGGAGAATGTCTAATTAAGTAATCTAGGAACCAATCTGAGAGCCATTCATTTATTCACAATGGGAAGCCTTTTCTAGGTAGCGCTAAGCATCGAACTCATCTTTTTCATGTCAATATCTCTCCAATAAACCACACTACTGCAAATATACAAATCTATTACAGCAGGCATATTAGTACAGCACATTGTAGAAGAGGGTCCTCCTTGAGAACCAGCCCTGCCCAAACACAAACACAAGTAAGCCACAGCAATAGCTAGCACTACCGAAATTCAATCACCAAGGATTTTGTATTTCAAGTCTGAAATATGAGCATTTGTAGATAGAGATATTGAGGGTTTTTTGCAATTAGTTTATCAACATTGGTAAAGAAAGTCCAATGAAAGACAATGTGCAATAGAAAATATACAAATTTTTTAGAATCAATCAAATAAAAGAAGGGCTTCCAAGCTGGAGCAAGACAGTAACATTTTCCTTAGATGCTGTAGGCAATGGAATTTACCAATTCCTTTGTGAAGAGACAGTGAAGACACAAATCACAGAGTGTTTGGTGGTAGCTGTTTTTTTCTTTTCCTGCGTGCATGTACACATGCTGAATTTGCTGTGAAATGCATCTAGTCATAGGGTGACATTATTATCAGGCCTTTAGAGACACGTTAGGTAATCTTAACATAAAATAATTTCTAGCAGATTTTATAAGAAAACACATCAGTTCTGTGCAAAAAGCAATTTAGAATCAGGATTCCTATGCCCAGAGTACAAGACCTTGTAAGACAAACTTTTAGATACGGCTCATTTCCTGTTTGGGTAGTGCACACATTACAGGAATCTTCTGATGTCTAATTTTCCTTTGAGGTTCCTAGATTCTTGAACTCTAGATACTTCTCTGAGGCAATGTTCAAAGTCACGGGGAAAGAGAAACCATTTAAAAAAATCAATTTATTATTTAAAATGTACATGCACAGATCTGGATGTTTTTAATGGAACACTAAACTTACTCATCTCAAAAACCAAGGCTCTTGTGAAATTCTTTGAGGGGATGGATGGATGAGTTAAATTCAGCCTCTGCTCTCTGCTACCCTCTGTTGATTTGAAAATGAGCAAGAGGAGTATAACTGGGTGATGTAAGGGTCAAGCACTTTCTATGGAGATAAAAGGGGAAAAGAGAAAACTATACCTTCTTCCAAGGATCTCCCTGTTGTGTGTAAAGGGAGAGACAGGGAATTTACATTTATTAAGACTATTTGTATGTCAGGGTTATCCTAGTGAAATACTTTTTCTCATTTTATCTCATCTAATTCTGAAGACAGCACTGGAGTAGGCATTTTTATTCTCATTTGACACAGGAAACACCTGGCACCCAAAGTGTGGAGTAACTTACCCTAGGTCCCCAAAGCAGCAAGTGGCCACATGACACTTTAAAACCACCTGGATCACAGAGTTCCTTCACTACTAGGTCCTCAAGGGTCTAAAGTCCCATTTGATTCTTCTTTGTTTCTTGCGCCCTCTCTCTGATCAGCAATTCCAGCCAACAGGAGAGTTGGCTACTTTGAGGTCACTCTCACTAACCTCACAGGGTTGCTTTTATCTAGATTTTCTTCTTCATTCCCACTAACTGTAGCTCACTGAGCGTATCCTGAACTGAGTCATCTCTTGACTGTTCTTCCCACTCCTTGTCTCTCCCTAACATGCCCTGTTTATGTCACTTAGTAACAATGACAATAAGAATAACAATAATAACAATAAACCAATGAGTCTCTGTTGACTAAATTATTATTATTTTCCATACCATGATATTTAGGGTCTTCTATAATGTGACCACAGTATATGCTCCAAGTTGAATCTTCAGCCAAGAACTTACATAAAACTATATACCATTCAAACGAGAATTACACACTTCCTAAATAATCCTAGCACTTGGGTTTTATTCATAGTATTTTTGCTATTGATGAACTTTCCCCTCAGCATCACCTATTCAAAGAATACTGCTCCTCTGCAGTCCATCCCAAATGCCACTATTCTCTGTAGGCCATTCTAGATACTCCCCACCATGTAATACTTTGCTTTTATCGATTAATTGTCTTCCAGGTTGGATGGCAAAACAGAAAATAAAAATACTGTCAACTGTGTACTAAACTTGAATTATCAGCTTTACAAATTTTATCTCATTTAATTTTTTACATAAACTTAACTGGTTTAGTAATACTCTCCACATTCCACAGATGAGAAGACTGGCACTGAGAGATACTGAATTTGTCCAGTTCCCTACTGCTAACAAGTCGTAGTGTGGGAATCAAACCTATGCCTTCTAACGTCAAGTGTATAATCATTTCTCTGTTCCACATGTATTCACTAGAGGACCCATAACTTAACATCTCAAAGATATATTTGGTTTGACCTGTATAGTCCTTTAAGGAAGGTAAATAGATAGTTGGGCAATAGATAGATGATAGATAGATAGACAATAGATGTAAATAGAAATGATTACATCTCAACCTATATGCCATAAAAATCTGGATTTTTAGCTTCTCTTGAAAATATCAGAAAATACAGACACTCTGAGTCTGCATTCCCCTATGGCATCAGTTGGTTTACTCCACAGATCGATAAGTCTCTTTACATAGGTAAATGGCCCCCAACTCTCTATGGCCCCCACTCCGCCAACTCCAGGTTGTACCATTCTGATGCCTGCCCATTTGTTGCAGTTTCCCATAAGAGTTTAGTTTCTGAATCTGTTTCTTGTTCTATTTTTAATTCTTCACCAGTACCTGGGACAGTACCTCCAATGAGGAACAGTGAGGAATTCGGAACAGAAGCAACATTTAACAGCACAGATTTTTGGTATCAGAGATATCTGAGTTTGAATTTCAACTTTATTCCCAAATGTTGGGCAAATTGCTTAAACTCCTTTAGTTTCTTTTCAGAGTTAGTATGTGAATTAGGTAACACCTGTGAATAAAGTGGTAATGTGACTGGCATGTAGTAAGTGCTCAATAAATATTAACTTATTATGATGGGGCTTTCATTCCTGAAGTTTAAGCAAACTGAAGTTCTCTTCCATTAGCATTAATAGAAGTAGCAACATGAAGAAAAAACTATTAATGGTCTTCCCTCTTACATAGAGCAATCTTTTTCTCTCCTTTTCCTCATTTTTCACAGGAGAAAAAAGTCAATCAGAATTTGCTAGAGCAGAGAAAAGCAAATCACTTTGGCACCTGAACAACAAAGCAATGTTAGTTTATTTTCTTTGTAAAAAGTCATCTGTTCACGAACCTCTTTTATGAAATACCTGTCACAGTCCATTTTATCGAACGTTACTCACTCCGCATGCTTTTGGCCTCAAGGTCATTCCATTATCAGTTCCTACAGCACCTTCAGTATTGGAAATGGACTGGGGGTGATGGAAAGGAAAACACACACACAAATATACAACACACTCACCAGATGGACAGCTCAGATAATAAAGGTGATTTCAACCCATGGCAGGCGGAACTCAGATATGTCCCTACTTCAGATGAAAACAGCTTCGGTGACACTTACTGACAGACCCAGAGAGACAGCTTGCTATGAAAGGTGCCTGAAGTCAGGAGCAGCTTTCAATCTGACCAACAGGTCTTGCACAAAATAACCCAAATATGTTTTATGAGTTGCTTCTTAAAAAAAACATTTGTTTTATTTTTTTTCTAACAAAGGAAATAGCAATAAAAATACTGAAATACATCTTCCTGTACTAAATATCACCCAGAACTCTAGGACAATGTCCAAGGTTGATGCCATGTTTTATTACTCTGTACTATAGTCTTAAT
Organism: Carollia perspicillata; assembly: GCA_004027735.1. Lineage (NCBI taxonomy): Eukaryota > Metazoa > Chordata > Mammalia > Chiroptera > Phyllostomidae > Carollia > Carollia perspicillata. The sequence continues at coordinate 8,073 of PVKM010025448.1, read as the reverse complement.
GGGCCTGATCAGGTAATTTTTTATATAGAACTTTGATCAACATGTGGAACTGTAAAAAGTACATGTGGAGATAGATGTGTTTCATGGCTTGCCCCAACTCTGCGTAGTTCCCTTTTCCTCTTGACAAACAACTTGAGAAGCCTTCTTTCAGAGCATGCCCGCAGACCTGCAAGAATGTTACAGATAAAATTGCTTATCCTGGCCTTGAGATGAAGGAGCCAGTCAGCTTTCTGTGTTGTAAGAATCCAGCTTATAATGGACCTAAATTCTCTCACTGAATTTGTAAAATCTTGTGATAATGACGATTATGACAATAACTGTATGAAAACAGTGATGGTAATAGTGATAATAGACATAAATTAGGAAACTAGAGATTACAAGTAATAAATAACTGTAATCGGGACCATGTAGCTAATAAGAGTTTACCCAGCATTTAGATGTAGGCCTTTACCACATTCTCAAAACTCTCCAGGCTTCTCCCTACTTACCTGTCCAATCATTTCCCAGGACTATCCAATTAGAGTTTCTGCATGACTGCTGATCTCTAAGCATGCTTTTTGCTTTTCTTATTTCTGCCTATCAATCATCCCTGTTAGTTGAGATTTTTATTGCATTAGCTTTTTTAGTAGTTTAGGTCCTGGTGCACGTGCACGCGCAAACACACACACACACACACACAGAATTAATGCATGTAGATAGAACTGAATTAAATTCAGAGAAGGGATTAGTCAATCTAAGCACTTTGACTCTGTACGTAAATAAATGGATTATAGTCCAAGTTTGTGTAAACAGAGCCAGTATATGAAGACAGAATCTGTATATTCAGGTCCTAGTGAGGTTATGGACCCATGGGTATGATATTCTGAAAGAACAGCTGATAATTACAGACAGAGTAAGACAGATGTGTATTTAGTCACTTCTTTCTTTTGAAATTATATGAAGAGCAAATCAATTCTCTTAGTTACCTAGGAGCATATTATACAACAAAGATTTCCAAAAAAGAGACTATTTTCTGCTCAATCAGTAGACTTGTTATTGATGGATGGAAGGTCAATATCAGATCTGGCATCATATGAACATGAAACTGTAGTGTGTCTTCTGGTCAAGATGGAGTCTATGTAAATATGGCTCACCTCCTTGTACAACCAAAGCAAAAATTACAACTAAACTATGAAACAACAATCACCCATAATTGTTGGAAAATCAAGCAGTATGGAAGTCTGACAACCAAGGAATTAAAGAAGTCACATTCACGTAGATAGGTAGGAGAGACAGAGACACAGAGGCATTGAGGCATGGAAAGGTGGATTTTGTGTACCCATGTGTGGTACACAAAAATTGAGAGGGATATATCAGGAACGAGGCATCCCAAACCCATAGCAAGCCCCCCAAACCAGGATTTTAGTGCCAGGAAGATAAGTCCCCACAAGGTCTGGCTTAAAAAACAGTGGAGGTTGGGAAGACAGAAGAAACTGCGGGGTTTTCAGGAATCTCCTCTTAAAGGGCCTGCAATGGATTTAGGACATAGGCAGACTTACTACTTCTGGGCTTCAGCACTGGGACAATGGCTTGATGGGCACTAGTGGCATGAGGGGAAAAACTGAAGTGTCTGGCATCAGGGCAAGTGCCAGAGGAGAGCTCCCTCCCAGACAGAACTCCAGAGGCCAGGCAGTGGGCACTGTCTCTTACTTAGCCCTCCCCCACACCAGAGTGGCAACACCATGTGTGAGTCTCCATAAACCTGGTTTACACAGGTTGCCCCACTCAGGTGAATACTTGAGGCTCTGTTCCATCCAACTTACAGGTGTACTTTTTTTATATTAGGCCACAATACTAAGACAGAGAGTCAGAGCATTTCTACCTAATACATAGAAACAAACACAGGGAGGCTGCCAAAATAAGGAGACAAAGAAATATGGCCCAAATGAAAGACATATTATAATTAAAATGGCAAAATTTAAAGACAAAGAGAGAATCTTAAAGGCAGAAAGGGAGAAATAGGTAGTAACATAAAGGGAGCTCTCAGAAGGCTATCAATTGATTTCTCAATTACAAGCCAAAAGGGGTTGGCACAAAATACTCCAAGTAATGAAAAGCAAAGACCTACAACCTGGACTACTTTATCCAGGAAGGCTCTCATTTAAAATGGAAGGCAAACTATAGAGCTTCCCAAACAAAAAAAAAGTACTAAAAGAATACATCTCCACCAAGCCAACAATGCAAGAGATGCTAAAAGGACGCCATTAAGAAGAGGAAAAATAGAGAGGGAGAGAGAGGAGCACAGGTACAAAGGGAAAAAATGGCAGTGAACAAGTACCTATCAATAGTAACCTTAAATGTAAATGGAATAAATGCTCTAATCAGATGGCATAGAGTAGCTGAGTAGATAAGAAAACATGACCTACCTATATGCTGTCTACAAGAGACCCACCTCATAACAAAAGACCTACACAGGCTGAAAGTGAAGGGATGGAAAAAATATTTCAAGCAAATGGGCATTAAAAAAAGAACTGGGGTAGCAATGCTTATCAGATAAAAGAGACTTCAAAACAAAGGCCATAACAAGTAACAAAGAAGGTTACTACATAACATTAAGGGAGTTGTCCAATAAGAGCACATAACCTTATAAACATATATGCACCATAGGAGTACCTAAATACATAAGGAAAATCTTGGAGGACTTTAAGAAGAAGAACAACAATACAGTCATTGTAGGGAATTTTAACATCCCACTGACAACAATGTATAAATCTTCCAAACAAAGAACCAACAAGGATATTTTGGCATTGAACAACACTCAAGATCAAATAGACTTAATTCATATTTACAGAACATCTCACTCTAATGAAGCAAAGTATGCATTCTTTTCAAACACACATGGATCATTTTCAAAGTTAGACCATATGGTGGGACACAAAGCATGCCTTAACAAATTCAAGAATATTGAAGTCAAATCAAGCATCTTCACAGATCACAATGGCTTGAAACTAGACACCAAACTCAAGGATAAAACTCAAAAACATTCAAAAACATGGGGACTGAATAACATGTTATTAAACAATGGATGGGTTAACAATGAGATCAAAAGAAATAAAAATGTATCTAGAAACAAATGAAAATGAGCACGCAACAACTCAAAACTTATAGGACACAGAGAAAGCAGGTCTGAGATGGAAGTTCATAGCAATGCAAGCCCACCTAAAAAACACAGATAAATCTCACATAAACAATCTAACCCTACATCTTCAAGAACTAGACAAACAACAACAAAGTTCAGAGAAAGTAGAAGTAAATAATCAAGATCAGAGCAGAATTAAATGACATAGAAACAAAAAAAAAATAATTGAAAGAATCAATGAATCCAGGAGCTGGTTCTTTGAGAAGATAAACAAAATTGATAAACCTTTAGCCAAACTCATCAAGAATAAAAGAGAGAGGGCTCAAATAAATAGAATCAGAAACAAAAGAGGAGAAATAACAACTGATACCACAGAAATGCAAAGGATTGTAAGAAATTACTATGAACAACTATATGCCAAGAAAATAGACAACCTAGGCAAACTGACAAATTTCTGAAAACATACAGCCTCCCAAAACTGAAACAAGAAGCAGAAAGCCTGAACTGACTGATAACAACCAGTGAAATGGAAGCAGTAATCATAAAACTCTCAACACAGAGAGCCCTGGACCAGATGGCTTCATGGGCAATTTTTACAAAACATTCAAAGAAGTAACACCTATCCTTCTCAAACTATTCCAAAAAAGTTCAAGAAGAGGAAAGACTCCCAAACTCCTTTTACAAGGCATGTATTATCCTAATTCCAAAGCCAAATAAAGACACAACAAAGAAAGAAAATTACAGGCCAATATCTCTGATGAACATAGATGCTAAAATCCTCAACAAAATATTGGCAATCCAGATCCAGCAATTCATTAAACAGATCATATACCACAATTTATTGGGATTTATCCCAGGGATGCAAGGACAGTATAACATTTGCAAATTAATAAATGTAATAGGTCACATAAACAAATTGAAAGACAAAAATTGCATGATCATATCAATAGATGCTGAAAAAGCATCTGATAAAATCTAGCACTCATTTATAATAAAAACACTCAGTGAAGTGGGAATAGTGGAAACATATGTCAACCTACTAAAAGTCATATATGAGAAACCTACCGTCAACATCATACTCAATTGGCAAAAGCTAAAAGTGTTTCCATTAAGATCAGGAACAAGACAAGCATACCTGCTTTCACCACTGTTATCCAACATAGTACTGGAAGTTCTAGCCACAGTGATTAGACAAGAAAAATAAATAAAAGGCATCCAAATTGGAAAGAAAGAAGTAAAACTGTCATTATTCTCAGAAGACTTGATAATGTACATAGAATACCCTATAGTCTCTACCAAAACACTACTTAACCTAATAAGTGAACTTGACAAAGTAGCAGTATACAAAGTCAATATACTGAAATGAATGTCATTCTTGTACACCAACAATAACTTATCAGAAAGAGAAACCAGGAAAAATAATCCCATTTACTATAGAAACAAATAATAAAGTACATAGGAAAAAATTTAACCAAGAATGTAAAAGACATGTACTCAGAAAACCATAGAACACTGAAGAAAGGAATTGAGGAAGATGCAAATAAATGGAAGCATGTACCTTGTTCATGGATTGGAAGAATGAACATAATTAAAATATGCCTACCACCCAAAGCAATCTATATATTCAATGCAATTCCTATTAAAATATCAATGTCATGTTTCACAGATCTAGAACAAATAATCCAAAAATTTATATGGAACCAATAAAAGACCCTGAAATATCTCCACATTTCTGAGAAGAACAAAGTTGGATGGTCACAATTCCTAGTATTAAACAATACTACAAGGCCACTGTAATCAAGACAATGTGGTACTGGCATAAGAACAAACACATAGATAGATCAATGGAACAGAATAGAGAGCCCAGAAATAAACCCATGTCTTTATGGTCAATTGATATTCACAAAGGGGACATGAGCACAGAATAGAGTAACAACAGTCTCTCCAATAAATGGTGTTGGGAGAGCTGGACTGGCATATGCAAAAAAATGAAACTATACCACCAACTTACACCATACACCAGAATAAATTCAAAATGGACAAAGGACTTAAATATAAGTCATGATACCATAAAAGTTCTAGCAGAAAACATAGACAGTAAAATTTCAGACATCCCACATAGCAATATTTTTGCTAATATACCTCCTAGAGCAAGGGAAATAAAGGAAAAACATAAACAAATGGGACTACACCAAATCAAAAAGCTTTGCATGGCTAAAGAAAACATCATCAAAATGAAAAGGGAACTGACTGTATGGGAGAACATGTTAGCTAATGATACCTCAGACAATGATTAATCTCCAAAATATATAAAGAACACATACCACTCAACACTAGGAAGACAAACAACCCAATATAAAAATGAACAAAGTAGCTGAATAGACACTTCTCCAAAAGGGCACATGGATGGCCCATGGACATATGAAAAGATGCTCAACATCACTAGCTCTCAGGGAGATGCAAATCAAAATCACAATGAGATATCACCTCACACCTGTCAGAATGGTTATCATAACAAAATCAACAGACAACAAGGGCTGGCGAGGATGTGGAGACAAGGGAAACCTAGTGCACAGTTGGTGGGAATGCAGACTGGCGCAGCCACCATGGAAAACAGTATGGAATTTCCTCAAAAATTAAAAAATGGAACTGTCTATGACCCAGCAATTCCACTGCTGGGAATATACCCTAAGAATCCTGAAACACCAATTCAAAAGAACTTATGCATCTCTACATTCACAGCAACACTATTTATAATAGCAAAGTGTTGGAAATAGCCCAAGTGCCCATCAGTAGATGAAAACTAGTGGATTAAAAAAACTAGTGGTACATGTACACAATGGAATACTATGCAGCAGAAAGAAGGAAGTCCTACCTTTTGCAACAGCATGGATGGAACTGGAGTCTATTATGCTAATTGAAATAAACCAGTTGGAGGAAAACAAATACCATATGACCTCACTTATAACTGGGATCTTAATGAACAGAATAAACTAATGAGAAAAATAGAACCAGAGACATGGAAACATGGAAGACTGATAGCTGTAGGAGGGGAGGAGGAGAGGAGGAAGGGAATAGTGGAAAGAAGGGGAAAGACCGTGTAGAAATGATCCATGGACATGGACAATGGAGAGGAGACTGACTGTGAGTGAGAGGGGTGGGCTGGGTGAAGGGGGGCAAAAGGAAAAAATGGACAACTGTAACAGAATAAATAATAAAAACAGTAGAAAAACAAAAAAAAAACTATAGTCTGTTTAAAAATGAAATTTCTTGGGAGTGCCTGTAGTGTTTGTTTTTGTTCAGATAACAGTACAAACGTATTCATTAGAGATCTTTAAGCTTTTTACTACTTTGTCCTGACTTGGCTGTTAAAAATTCTAGGGTAACCCAAAACAATATTATTTTTTAAGAAAGTTCAGCAGTTCTCAGTAATTCCAGCACCTGTCTAGTGAGTCTCAGGGAGTGTGAGGCTTCAGCAGGCACCCAGAAGGTTATCTCCAACCAGCTGCTAAGGACAATGGGACCAATAATTCTTTCATTCGAGTAGCACTTTAATGTTTACAAATGACCTAACCACCCACTATGTAGTGGGGTTCTTGTCAGGATTTAGTTGGCAATAAGATGTATGCTAGTTTTTCATTTCATTTAAAAGATGAGGAAATTAGTGTTCAGGGGCACATGCAAATAAAATGGAGTTCTGAAGTAGCTATGTCAACCAAATAAGAAAAACTTCCAAAGCTATAACTCCAGTCTCTCCTGAGATTGATATCTTATTCAAATGCCTTTCAAACATCTTCATCTGGACATGCCACAGTTACTTCTCCGTCAGCCTGTTAAAATGAATTTCTTATAAACCACTAAAACTGTTCCTCTCCTCGGGTGCCCAGTTTCAGAGAAGAGCAGCTCCCAGTACCAAGGGAACCAGTTAAACTCTCCCACTTTATGCTTCTCACCACGCTAATGTCCAATCAACCATCACATGAGGCCAATTTAATATTTTAAACATCTTTACAATCTGTTCACTGCCTCCAATTCTCTAGTTTACATCATAATTTTCTCCTACGTGGACAAATACAGTTATCTTTCAACAACAGATTTTATCCTTTCAATCATGCTGCTATTTCCAAATGCCTTACAAATAAAGTCTAAACATTCTGCTCCGAGTTTCTTGGTAAATAAAATGGAGATAACAGCATTGATCTCACAAGGTTGTTGTAAGAAAATAATTTGACTATGGATGTAAAAGTGGAAAGATTTTTCATTATTTTAGTAAAGGTAAGGAAGCTTGGACCATATGAATAACTAACATTCTCCAATTCGAATGATATTGTGTCCAATGGGAATGTAAGGAAACTGAGGTTCAGAATAGTGATATAATATGCCTAATGCCAGTTGATAGTAATCTAAAGATTTTTTCCATAGGTTTGACTCCAAAACTATAATCTTTTCTTTAAAATATCCTGAACTCAATCCTATGGAAACATGGAAAGGTGGGCTAGTTTGGGGTGACTGGCTACTCAGAAGAGAATTTAATGCCTATTTTCCAGGAATGCAATATTATTACTTCTTGGTCATGTCTTCTGCAGGCATAGGGAAGTAGAACTGAGATGAAGCCATGGGGAGAATGGAATCTTGACTTATTAAGAGAAACTATAAAAAGAGTACCTCACTGAGGAGGATATCAGCCCCATGATTAGCTCAGGTGGGTCATTATGCCTTGAACCCTGTATTAGTGAGTTGCAGGGTGACTTTTCCATTGTATCTCACGATCTTTTGACTTTTTAAAATTTCTGTTTTCTTCCCTCCCTCCCTTCCTCTTTCCCTCCCTCCCCCTCTCTCTCTTTCTTTCTTTCTTTCTCTCTCTTTCTTTCTTTCTTTCTTTCTTTCTTTCTTTCTTTCTTTCTTTCTTTCTTTCTTTCTTTCTTTCTTTCTTTCTTTCTTTCTTTCTTTCTTTC
>PVKM010025447.1:0-19922 GCA_004027735.1 Carollia perspicillata | reverse complement strand
ATATATATACACATATAGAGAGAGATTGGATAAAATAATTTCCCTAGATATCTTACTTGTGATGTTTAAATAGGAATGCATTATATAAGAGAGAATATTATTGTAGCTCGAGCCATCTCTGTTCCTGGATATGCTGGTGATTACCTTTCCTATGAGCATTTGTAGCTGCGGAACAAAATACCTGACTGTATAATCAGTCCCATGGACCCTAATTTCCAAATAAGCCTCTGGAACTCTGACTTCTACTTAGAGACTTTAAGATTTTAGTTCAATAATTTTGGCTGACATTCTACGAGTTCTACAAAATAAATGCATGGCTCCAAAACCCATCTTGGAGACCACCAAGCTAGAGTTTGCTTACAACTTAGTCCCAACAGAAGTAAATAACTGCGTGTTAAGATTTGTAGTATTTTTTTGGAGCTCACCGCTCTCATATGTTTTTGGTTTATGTAACCACCCATGCCATTAGAAACAGTGAAATACAAGGTTAAAATACTCAGAAGTGATGAGAATTGTAGTCATAATAGAATCAGGATATTTTTAGGAACATGTCAAAATTCAAATAGCAAATAAAGAATTTTAATAAGGTAAACCGCACTGAGTGGTACCATGGCTATCATAGCAAATCAGACTCTTTTGAAAATGTTTACATTAACTTTTCATTGCTATCAAATTTTGCATTTCTATTGAAAATTCTGCATTAAACTTGGAAATGTATTCTAGTCTACATTTCACAGTAGATTTGTCTGCATAAATAGAAACACTAGGTGGACAGAGTGAGTAGTAAATTCATTTCTTGATCCTTTCTTTTTTTTCTGCCTGTGGTTTAGCTTATTTGAAACCCATCGAATATCATGCATACCATTAGATCTGACAAACCTCTCTCCCTTTTTCCTCCAGGAAGACTGTTTCTGTTCTTGTTAGTGTGTCACTTTAATCATCACTAGAATGAGAGAATTTCAAATAATTCCTTATGTTGTTTGTGGTTTCTCGATTGCAGATAAATATTACTTTATCAGTGAAAGGCTTAGTAAGAGCTACTAGAGTCACTTTTATATTTCAAGTAAGTATTTAGGGAAAGTGTTCCCTTTCATAACTCTAAAAGTGACTAGTTCCATTATTTTTTATTTTATATTCTTTATTTTAAAATTTTCAGTTTGGCTCTGGCTGGTGTGGCTCAGGTGGTTGGTTGGCTGTTGTCCCACAAACTGGAAGGTTACCAGTTTGATTCCCAGTTAGAGCAAGTGCTTGGGTTAGGGGTTCAGTCCTTGATTAGGGCATATACTGAAGGCAACCAATCAATGTTTCTTACATTGTTGTTTCTCTACCTCTTTTTATCCCTCTTTCTCCCTTCCCTAAAATAAATAAAAATATCTAAAAAAAAAAGAATTTGCAGCTTGAACAGGGACTCAAAATCCATCCTGAATTTTATACATTGACAAAAATCAATAGTTTAAAATAATTGTTGAGCCTTTGAATAGGAAGAGATATACAGGATCATTTAATGCAAACCTCCATATTTTCAAATGAAGATGATCACTGCCAGCCCTGGCTGGTGTGGCTCAGTGGACTGAGTACCTGCCTGCAAATCAAAAGGTTGCCAGTTCAGTTCCCAGTCAGGGTACATGCCTAGGTTAGGAGCCGGGTCCCCAGTAGGGGGCACATGAGAGGCAACCACATATTGATGTTTCTCTCCATCACTTTCTCCCTCCCTTCTCCTCTTAAAATCTTATAAAATCTTTTTTTTTTTTTTAAAGAGAGGAAGGAAAAAAGTCACTGCCAGACAGGTTAGATGATTTTTGGGACTTGCTTAAGGGAAGTGAGATACGGCAGAGGGAAGCCCAGAATTTAGGTCTCAGGATGACATTCCAGTGTGTTCCTACTTCATCATGTTACTTTGACATAATCGTGCATTTAAACTACAGGTACTACTTGATAGAATACAAGGTATACAGGATATTCCTTTCCTTCTTTCTTCCATGGTAAAATTTAAGATGTTAAGAGTGACATAAGCTCCTCTGAGTAGGGCTTACTACGATCTTAGCCCTGATTTTACATTACTTCATCACTCAGTCCCAGAGTTAGAGTAGCATCCTCTCTTATCTCAGTGTTATCAGCACCTTGCACGATTATCCCATTTCTTGTCTCAAATGCAGAATTCATTCACCAAGTTTCTCTATGATTTGGGATGTGAAAGATCAAAGACTTCTTTCTTGCTTTTTAGATACAATTGAATAATTGTATAATATTGCAGTTGTCCCACTTGGAATACATGCAACTCCATTTATTGCTACTACACCTCACCTTCTTTAAATAAGTACTGAATTAAAAACCTATTTAGAATATGGAAGATAGAGCAGATAATGTTTTTACCAAGGTTTACCACAAATCCTTTTTAAAGCTGCTTATCTAAGATTATCATAGGCATCTGATTGAAAATTACTGTTTTCCAAAAAAGGTTAATGGTGCCTGTTTGGACAGGAGCAGAGCATAACTATGTTTCCCCCTGAGGATGAATGTGAAAAGATCCTGGAGAGATCACGAAGGCTATCTCAAGACTTGTGAAACACATTTGATTAATGGGAGGAAAGTTTGGTGGCCATTGGCAGGAAATGAAAAATCGAGAGAGTGTAGCTTGAGCTTTAGTTGATGAATGCCAATAAGGGTTCTTGTTTTAAGACAAGAACTAGCTTTAAGAACTTTTAAGTTCTTTAAGACAAGAACTTGTTTTAAGACTAGCTCCAGTGCAATGGTACTGCCATTCTCTGCTACCCTATTCCTTTTCACTATTTTAATTTTCCACCCATTAAGACCGACTCTTACTCCAAAAGGGCTTAAGTATAAATAGAATGATTTCCTTACATGAAGCTGAAAGGGAAATAGTGTTTCAATATAAAAATGACATGGAAATAAATATGACATTTATATAACTGAGACTTTAATACAAAGTATTCTTATTTTTTAGGTGCTATTATAGGTAACTTAGTACTAGGAAAATCAGAGCTTCTTTTTTGGGTTTCTCAGCTTTGATGATTTAAACCTGTGATATATGCTAATCTAAAACTAAGAACTCGAAACAGACTTTAGAGGTCATGTAAACCTAGCCGTTTCTATTTAAATATTATATTAGTAGTACACACCATATTTCATACCTTTAGAGTTTATGGCAGGGGGAATTGTTCTCCTTCATAGAAGTTACTTTGTTCTTCTTAGCTCTAAGTTATTCTAGAACTAAGTTATTTGTAATTTACTCATTCACATAAAACTAATACGTGACTTACAGACAAAAGGCAGGCACTGTCTCAAAAAAGTAACAAAATTCCATCTTTCTAGTTCTAAGCTCCAGCTGAAATTTTTCAAGACATTTCCTTTTTAATACCCTATTATCCTCCTTTGGGTTCCTGACTTGTGTAATAGTGGTACCTTTACCTTACTTCTAGGTACACACTTACGTCTTGAAATAGCTATAATTTTCTGGCCTTCTTTCTCCCCCCACAGTCACTCAGTAAAAGCATCATCATGTCCTCTCAAAATAGTCCTGCTCCATAACTATGACCATATATTAGACTTGATTCCTCCACCTCCTCACTGACTTTCTTGTTGCTCCTCTCACCTTCTTCTTTTTATCTTACACACTAGAGCGAAATGAGTCTTCCTCAGGCGCTCTGGAATGATGTCAAACACATATAATTTCAATAATTTGATAATACCCACAATTTTTCTTTGCTTAAAAAATTTTAATAGCTTCACATTAATTCCCAAATAAAAATTTTAGACTGACATCCAGAGTCCTCCCTATTTCGATTCCAATCCTATCTCACCCAGCATAACTTAGGTTACTCCCCTGTTTTTGCTGCACCTGTATAATCAACCTTCAGAGCTCTAATCTTGCCAGCTGCATTCCTAATTTTGGTTTCCTGCTGTATTTTTTTTTTGTTGTTTTGGAAAGTTTTCAACTCTTTTTCAGCTACTTAAATTTGATCTACTTTGCAGTGTCTATTTCAAGGCCTATGAGGATTATATAATTATTAAAAGGATCTTCATTGTTTGAATTCAAATCCACTTTCCAGTCTGGAGGGTCTTAAGTTAGGCTTAAGTGACAAAAAATCTACAAATGTGAAGTAGCTTTAAAAAGTGAAGATTTATTCTCTCTCATGCTACACGTCTATAGCAGATTGGCTAGGGGTTTGAATCTGTTTCTTCTGTTCTTAGTGACACTCTGACTGGTAGACTGTGACGGTGTGTGACAGGACTGGCTTTTAAAGTCTCCTACCCCTCGTATGGCCATGCTCAACCTCAGAGGGTACAGGAAAATACCATGATTGTGGAACTAGGAACACTAGAGCTTTCGACAACAGCACTGGTGAACACAATATTCCCTAAGCTATAGTGCTTCTTTTTACCAGGGGAAAAACATATCTGTTCTAGAGGGTTGTTTTGAATTTTAAATGTGGTTCTGTGGATGGAAAAAAGGGATCTATGGAAAGTAACTTCACAGGGTGATCTGATCATAAATTCCTAACTGGGCAGGTCATAATAGGTAGTCACACCCTAGGCATAAAACTTCTTTGGTAAAAGGTTTATCTTTGCCTTAAGTAAAAACCCTGACCATTGTTACTGTGCATCTAGATTAACACACCTTTGAAATAAGCATACCCACCCTCACGACAGCACATAATCTTGTTAACTATCCTGTAATCCAATCCTGGCCTTGCTTGCAATGTAATCTTCCTTATATTCCCTACTTAATTTCAACTGCATAAAAGAAACTACAAACTAGTAAATTCTCCTAGGAACTTAGTCTGTTGAGATCTTGCTTCCAGGTATATCCTCTTTCTGGTTCAAATAAATTTTCATGAAACTTCTCTAAGACTTGGATGGTTTCTCATAAGGCTTATGTCAATGGTTATATAGAAAGTGCTTGGTAAAATTGTAGCACCATGTATTGCTAAATAAATGTTAGTTTTTTTTAGTTTCAGTGAAGTCTTACAGAATTAACACCTTGCCGGTCTTGGCCTGTTTCCCCTAGAGAGCACAAGTTAAGACATTGACTTTTGTACAGGTAGTTTATTTGGGGATGTGATTCCAGGGAACAAGAATGGGGAAATACAAAATGTGAAACTGGAGAAGAGAAAGCCAATCATATCAAAGGTGTGTTAATGAGCTCATTACCGTGTGGGCAACAGAGGCCCAGTCCCACAAGGGCACTAAGAACTTGTCCACTTCAGGGGAAGGGAGGAGTATTTATCCAAAAGCTTTCCTGTTCCATTGATCAAGGATTGCCTCATGGTGCACTAAGTCCTTAATTTTCAGGTTCATGTATACAAAGTGACCACTGGGATCTCACCAGCTTATTAGAGAAGCTATAGAACAGAAAGCAAGAGATACAGAATGTAGCTGAGGGAGCACAAATTAGAGAATGGGGGTTGGGCACAGACTGAGAAAATTGAAGATGTAGCACAGGAGGTATCCAATACAGTCGGACAACTTGCATTGGTAGTATCCTAAAATGTAGTAGTTTCATTTTTTAAATTTATAATCATATTCATCAAGCTTATAGAGATTGATGTTGGTAGTGTTTAATTAATCAAAATAAAAATGAAATCGTCATGTTTTAAGGGGACAATTCCTATCTTTGGCTACACTCCATTACTTTCATCCTGGTTTTAGTTGAAGCAATTGAATTTTCCCTTGGAAAACTAAACCCACTAAAAAGTTATTTGGATGAGACAGTGCCAAATGCTAGTTTCATAATTGGACACATGACCCAGGACAGATAAAGTTATCTTCAATCCTGGGACTTTGTCTGAAACTATCAGGAAGGAGACGCTAGCTGGTAGAATACAAACTGTCATCATCAGAGAGCATTTTTTGTCCCCAGGAGAAGTTGCTGGAGATGAGGCCAATAGAGATAAAAAACAGAGCCTAGGGGTAGGGGGATCAGGTCCCAAGTCTTCATGACTCGTTTTGATTGATTGCATCCACCCAGATTAACAGCTACTCTACCTGCCTAGATGTTTTTGGTTCCATGAATGCATCAATTCCCTTTTTTCTTGAGCTAATTTTAATTATATTTCATTTATTTGTAACAGAAGGCGTTCTGGCTAGCTGTCCAGAATGTTTGTTTCATCTGACTGTTGTGCTTTTTTGTCATGCTACATGGAAAGCCAAACTGAAATAAAAAGTATTTCGATGAGCCTGGAATCAGAATGATGGAAATCAGCTGTGCGATTCCCGCGTCTAATGACGCCAGGCTTGAACGAGCTGGCGCGTCCCTCTCTGTGTGTTGTGTCCTTGACCTGGACGCCCTATACTCTGCGCAACACTCCTTTGCACATGGCTAACTTCTGCCCCTCAGGATTTCTTTTCCTTATTAAGGGCTAACTACCTCTTTTACTTTCCTCGTACTGCTTCTTTCCAAAAGGGATTCTTTGGGATTAACTAAATATATCTATGCAAACACTGACTCCTCAATCATCTTGATTACAGTTACAGAGATTAGTTTGCTTACTATTTCAGATGTCTAATCACAGGAATGTTACCTGGTTCTTTTTTTTAGGTTTGACAGTGTGAAGACCACCTTATTTCTCTGATCTCCAGTTTCTCTTTTTTGACGAGAGGCAAAGTCCATGGACTTTGTAGCCAGGTAGATCTGGGTTAAAACACTGGAATTGTATCTGGAATTTCTGAAAGGATGCTTCCGTGGGCTTCAGTTTACCCATTCGCAATAGGGGACTAAGTATGATACCCTAGAATGCCTCCTTTTAGGGGCATGAAGATAAACACACATAAGTGTAAAATTGATTTCTAAGTCCATTTCTAAAGAAACTAAAATACAGTAAATGGTAAGAAAATGCTATTTCTATAATAATGGTTATTATTAGGAATTCCTTTATTGAGTCCATATATTAAAAACTCCCTAAATAGACCAAGATTTTTTTTGAGGGAATACTCAGATACTTAATAAAGATTATTTAAACCAGTACTTAAAATAATTTAAAATTATTCTGTCTGTGAATCCTTACTATTTTCTGCATTAAGTCAAAGGAAGCATCGTAAGTGAATGCTAATGAATTCACATCTGAAGTTTTAATATTTAAGAAGCAAATTAGAGCGGGGGTGGGCAGGGGAGAGCAATGGGGGGGAAATTGGGACAAATGTAATTGAATGACAATAAAATAAAATAATCAAATTAGAGAAAGCACTTTTGAAAATGGAAATAATCTGCATTAAGATGTATTATCATAAACTTAGTGCTATTATTGACTGAAAATTTGCATTGAATCAAGTGGAAAAATAAAGAAACATCAGGGTTATAATAATTATTGCTTATCAGTTACCCTCACTGGCTGGGGAAGAAGGGAGATGTTGAAAGTACAGTGAAGAAGGATATGCTAGTGATTTTCACAGTGACACGGCACAGAATGTGAGCAGTGGCATTACTCAACCCAAAGCCATAGAAAAGTAAAGAACTCAACACCTGAGAGGAAAAAAATGATGGCATTTTATCAAGATAATTACAAAAATTTTCCTTTGTGAAAAGTAATTTCAAATAATTCTCAAATGAAGCAAAGGATGCACTTCTTTCCAACAGGACTGTGCCTACAGCTAGGCCCTGAGGAAAAAGATAATAGTAGATGGATAGTAGGCAACAGAATCATGGAGCAAAATCTTCACACTTCTTTAGTCCTCAGAAGTAAGATAAAGTACTTTAGAAAATATGAAACTTAGAAACCCTGTATAATTTTAGTTACCATATGTAATGACAAATATTTGTTGTTTTAGTCTATTGGGCTGCTGTAACAAAATTCTGTATGCTGGGTTGCTTATGATAAACAACAAACATTTGTTTCTAACAGTCTGGAGCCTGGGAAGTTCAAGATCATGCGCTGGCAGATTCAGCATCTGGTGAAGGCCTCCTTCCTAAGTCGTAGCTGGCTGTCTTTTAGCTATGTCCTTACAGGACAGAAAAAGCAAGGGAACAATCTGGGGCCTCTTTTATAAGGGCACTAATCCCTTTCTTTAGGGCTTTGCCCTCCTGACCTAATCACATCCCAAAGATCCCACCTCTAAATACTACTATCACTTTGGGAGTTAGGTTTCAACATACATGAAATTGAGGGAGGTAAAGACACAACTTTAAGCACTTACTTTATGGTTGCTATATATTTTCTCTAATTTATACTCCTTTTGAAAACAGGCTGAAGAAGCTGTTCCTAAGCATCAAAACCAGAGATGCTCTCTTCGTTTAAAATGCTAGCTCATCAGACCACCACACTCTGAATAAATCATCTCTAAGTGTTTCATTTACTTGAGACACTGTTCAAGAACCAAATTGCAAAGAAAGCCTAATGGACTTTGCTTTAGACAGGTGACAGTCTGTTGGCGAGGAAAAAGAAGAGTGTTTTGGGTCATAATCTTAAGACTGAATCTAACTAGGATGAAAAAGTATGGGGATGAATAATGAATATACTAAAAAAAAAAAGCCCTGGGAGAACATGACTAAAACCACGCATGCATTTAGCTATTCACCTGAAGAACTCAGAAAAGAGATCACTGATTCTGGTGTTAAATTTTAAATTTTTTATGTGGAAATATTATACTCTCTCAAACTGAATTTACTATTTCTTTAGATACATATATATTTTGCAGTGGGGGGAGTATTCAAAGAACTATACCAATACACCCATTTGTAAAATAAAAAGTTGTCCACTTTTAAATAAAAAATCATAGCTTTTAATTTAAAAGGCAAGCTTCCTTCTGCGTTTTAATTTTCTTATCTGTGAAATGACAGATTAGGACTAAATAATCTCCAACTCCTACATTCCTTAAATTTATGAAGATAAAGATGCATTGCAAGCCAGACTCAAATATAAAAATATTTCTCAGAGATATTAAAAAACTGAAAGTCATCCTCTGATACTTTACTTGTGATCCAGAGTGGTTGGGATTAGGGAAATAGGTCATGAAATTTTCTCCCTGAAAATAGGCATAAATCTGTGGTGTTGATCCCAGGTCCTTATCAACTGAATAGGCTGTCATTCTTCATTAGAGCAAAATTGTGAACTTTCTGGAGTAAGTATAGTTAGATACCTTGAAGTTAGTGAAAATAAAAACTATTGATATTATCTGATTTTAGCTGCCATTTTTCCTCTTGCAAGAAATTCCCATTCCTTACTTTACAGTATAAATGAAAAATATGAATCTGATGGACACACATGAAATTAAAATATAGATGCTAATAACAGAGATAACTCCTTAATTATGTTTTTCAGCAGATATTAAACAAGCAAATATTTTTAATAGAAACATTTTCTCATGCATGTTTGCATGATGTCTGGCCCAGACAGTGAAAATATAATAGAGAGTTTAATGCATGATAATTATGATTTAGTACAGAAAGTCTTTGGTTACTATTATTTGAACTCTTGTAGGAAACCCAAACTTCCAACTGAACTACATGTGATAATAAAATACATTTTATAATAAAAATTTTAATTAACATTTTATTGGCAATATTTGGTGGTATTCTTACCAGAAGGATAACACTTTATTGGCCTGTATAGTTTAAAATTTACAGACTTTCAAAGCAGAGTAGGAACTACAGGGAAGAGGAAAGAAAGTAAAAGTTCAAGTAGAATGAAGAAACAAAAGCATATCATTTATAAGCCAGTGATTAAGCTTACTTAACTCTATCCTTTGTATTGAATCCAAAACAAATGGATGCATTTTTTAGTTAGATTTTTATAGTATGCAATGAAATAATGTAGAATGCATTAAACCAGATAACTAATGATTAAATGCTAGTAAATCAGCATGGAACTATTTTAATCAATCAATGTCATCATTCATTTATAATTAAATAAGTTCAATTTACCCAATTAAATTTATTCAATACTGTGTTAGTGAATTATTTCTTAAATTTGGATTCTACTTATTATGTTTATATATTTTTATTTGTTTAGTTATATTTTTATTAAAGTAGCATAACCACCTGACATACCTTTGGAAAAATAGAGAAGGTAAGTAAATTGAACTTCATCTCTATAATATCTTTTAATATTATATTAGTTTACTTCCTATCGACTTGTCCTCAGCATGTCTGCATAGCTCATGATTAAATATGTGATTATTTTAGAATGTTACTCTCTCACTTAACAGTATCTGTAAACATTTTCATGTCATTAAAACAGAAATAATATCCATAATGTTTAGTGGTAATTTAATATTCTGTTTTGTACCAGATCTCAGAAAATTTATTTCTCCACCAATTACGGACTTTAAAACTAATTTCCATTGTCTTTGTTTAAGAATAAATATTGTAGCCCTGGCTGGGTAGTTCATTGGCTAGAGCATTGCCCTGATATGTGAAGTTTACCCGTTGGATCCCCAGTCAGGGCACATACAAGAAGCAGCCGATGAATGCATAAATAAGTGGACAACAAAGGTCTCTCTCTCTCCTCTCTCTCTGTTTCTAAGATCAATAAAGGCAATTTAAAAAACTAATCAGTATTGTAATAAAATATATATCAGTATTTTTTCCATAATTCTTTAGGACATATTTAACACTTCTGGAGTCACTCAGTAGACAGTATGAATATTTTATATCTCTTGTTTCATGGTAGCAAATAGCTTTCTGAGAAGGCTGTCCAATTATACTCCTACCAACAATATGGAACACAATTTTCCTTTTACAAACTAATTAATGAAAAAAATAATAATTCATTGTTTTAATTAGCATGTTTTAGATATTTCTGAAAAATTATTTTCTCCCCATGTTTTCACTATTTGTTAATGATTGTTTTCTCTTCTTCAAACCATTGCTTTATGACCTGTCCCATTTATCTAAGGAGTCCTTTAGCTGATTTGAGGGCACTTAAAGACTTAAGAGACAAATCAATCATCTCAAATCATTGCTTGACCCTCTCGATGATTTTCTCAGTCTCCACAAATATTCATACAGGTTTACCTTGTACATAAGCAGTGTAGGATATAAACAATAATTCCATTTCATTTTTAATCAGTGGAAATTAATAACTATATAAAAGTAGGGATCACATATGTGAGTATAGTTCTTTACCTTTGTACTCATATTTTAATTTGCTTTAACGAAAGAAAGCTCCACACAACAGGAATGTGAGGTCAGCAGAAAATTGCACATGTGTGGTCATATTTAACTTCAAGAAGTAAGAAAAGTCATGGGTCTGCCAGTGATAAAGTTTAGGGTCTTCAACAAAAAAGAACATTATGGATTCTCTTACTTTAGGGACAAAGGATTGCACTCCCCTTTAAGAGACATGTAAGTGTGTTGTAGCTGGGAGTGCTGGTCATGTTGTGGGACAGTTTAGAAAAGGGTGTGTTAGATGGCAAGATACCTGGAAGAAAAACATAACATTTAGTCATCACTCTCTGAGTCATTATTTATTAGCATAACATGCAACAACTTGTTTCACTGATGTTTTTAGTGGTGTCATACAGTCTCTTCTGACATGTCATTCTGCACCCAAAAAGTACAAAGTATTTTATATTGCTAAGGGTAAATCATGAAAAAAGATTTAGTAAAAGAATATCTGGTATGCAGGGTGTGATCCTGAGTAGATTCCATCCTCTGAAAGTCTTAGTGGACCCCTCCCCCATTATGTATATGAGGGAAAACCTATTTATGTACTCTTATTTTGGATTATCTTGCTTCATTTGATACAATGACATTTAAGTGTACTTCTGCTCGGTAATTGTATTGGCTATTTTATCCATCCACAATACCCAGACACAAATATTTTTAACAACATTTCTGAGAATAGTAACAGAAATTCTTTGGGCATTTTATATTAGAAATCATGGCTTAACATTCTTTACTTCTAGTATTATAAAACTACATGATTAAAAAGTCTAAACAAATTCTGACCTAATGTTGAACTTAATGAGAAAAAAAAACATGTGTAGAAACATTCTTAACAAGATGTTCTGAAGTCTAATTAGATAGTGCTTTATGACTAGCTTACACAAATAAACAACTACTGTTGTAGTTAGTAATTTCTAAATATTTTAATTTTCACATAAAGAATTTTTTAATATTTTCATTCGACTCCTGGAAAGTATAAGTCATTATAAAGCATGAGAATTACACTCTTGATATTCTTCTTTTTCTCTTTTATTTTATGGTAGAATATTTGACTCTGTTTTTTTTTCCTGTGTTTTAAAGACTAAGCAGTGTTTTAAAAAAATAATTGGTCTAGTGATCCATTATAACCTATAGGCCTTTTGTTTAAGTATTAGATGGAAAGGAAAAGTACGTAAATGTAAGTGATTTGACTTGAAGAATCATCCAAATTTCCCTGCATCCAGCATCACTCTCTGAAATTAAAATTTCCACTATTTATTGAGATAATTTCACAATTAAGAGTCTACTTTTAAAAGGTATATACCTTTAAGTGGAATAAATGTTTTTTAAGATTTTATTTATTCGTTTTTAGAGAAGGTGAAGAGAGGAGAATGAGAGGGAGAGGATCATCAATGTGTGTTTGCCTCTCGTGCGTCCCCTGCTGGGAACTGTCCTGCAACCCAGGCATGTGCCCTGACTGGGAATTGAACTGGTGACCCCTTGGTTCGCAGCCCATGCTCAATCCACTGAGCTACACCAGCTAGGGCAAGTGGAATAAATTTTTAAAGCATCATGATAGTAATTTATCTAAGCCTAATTCTGCAACTCACTTCACAAAACTGTGAAACATTGAGGAAAATCCTTTTATTTGGAAATGCAGGAAGAAAGAATCACAGGCCCTCACATTCATGAACGGAGGGTAACTGGAGACTGAAAGCCAGCCTGGGTCATGGATCACAGTGGAAAAGAGAGGGGTGATGCAAAGATAAGATGGGGCCTAGAGAAAAGTCTATTTCATATTTTTTCGAAGTTATCTATGTGTGTTTATGTCGCTTATCTCTTCAACTTTACTATAATCCTGTAGGTAATCTAAAGGGATTATCTTCATGTAGTAAATGTCAAATGCCATTCTTCATGGATAAAGAGGGCACCAGTAAATCCACAGAAAGAACATTTAAATTTGCAGGAGGAATTATGTTGTCTTTACACTTAATGACATGTATCACCCATGGCCAACTGGATTCAAAGTGCAAATAGTGGAATAAAAATTTTAATGTTAAACTTATTGAATATTTTATATAGCAAATAAACATCTCATTATTCATTTTCATAAAGACTTGTTCTAGAAGGAAAAAATCTGGTTACCAGATCTCTTGTTGCTCATTTATGACGATAATACTATGTTACAACTTGGCAAATATTTGAACACCCATTATTATTCTTATCCAAAACATTTCAACAATTAATAGGCTTGGTACTGGCTTTGAAGAGCTTAGCTGGGAGTGAAAACATACAAGAAGTCAAACAGCTTCAGGTACATTTTAGTAAGTACTAAGATTCGTAGGATAGCATGGAAGACAGAGGTCTTTTAAGAAGATGACATACTTGGGAACAAGGCAGGCTAAAAAATGGACATGACCAGGAAGCTAGATGTAGGCTACAAAGAGTTTCAGGTAAAGACAGTACAAAAAGAACAATTGCACACAAATAATAATATAATGGATAATTAGCGAACTATTATTGAAATGTAAAATTTGGACAGGGACATGGGGGCTAAATCACAGAGGGTCTGATTATGTCATTATGTCAACCTGACCAAATACAAGTGATAGTTTTGAAGCAAAGATACAACATAGTCTAATTTGAAGTTTGGATATGACACTCCAGGAGAGTGTGAGAGATTAATTTGGGGAAGTGTGTGAAGGGAACAAAACAGAGGTTGGGAAACGGGAGAAATGACATAATCCACAGGAGAAAGATGAGAGGGCTGAACTAAACAAGTGGTGCTGGGGATAGAGGGCAAAGAGACATTCATAACATATGTATAAGGTACAATTCACAGAACTCAGTAACCAATGGGATGGCTACAAAAAAGAGTTGGAGGAATCCAGGGCGATTGCCAAGTTCTTATTTTTGCAGACACTGGGGTTGTGAAAATACTGTACTTAACAGGGGATACTGGACAAGGAGAGGAATGTAGCATGTGAGATGTCACGGGAACTTCAAGTACAGATAATATTAGGCAATGGGTTTTGTAAGTCTGGATCTCAGGGTTCCTCAGTATTAGTATTTGCTTCTCTCTTGCATTGTGTAGAATTAGGCAAGAGAAAAAGGCTAGAGCCTTTTTCTGAGATGGTCCTTATCATCATTTTCCTGGATGCCTTTCTTATGGTTTTGTGGTTGCACTGTAATGTCTGTAAGGATAGAAAGTGTCTCATTCATGTTTCTTGCAACAATTAGACAATTTTATGTCTTTCCTGGTGCTCAAAAAATATTAAATCACTCCTTTCATTTGCTAGAGGTTGAGGTTACCAAGATGAAAAGCAGGCACAGTCACTGCCCTCAAACGGCACACGGTGTCACTGTACAAACAAGCGAACACATAATTACTGCTCTCAATACCTGCAATATTGGAGGGACTACAAAAGCAAGTAGCAAGGGATTACAAAAGCAAGATGACAAGAAGAAGTAGTCTTGAATTGGTTTGCAGTGGGTAGAGGTGGGTGGGGATTTTTGAGCAGAGTTCACCAAGCAAGGCCCGATAGGGCTGCTGCCTCAAGATGCCACTGTCACTGTAAAAGGTCAAGGCTGAATGAGTAAGCTACCTCATTCTTCCATACTGTATAGCAGCTCTAAGAAGATGGAAGCTTATTATTTTTCTCCCCATGTTAACAGTCATAGCTGATACTTGGCTCAGTTCCACAATATTGGATGTGGATCCACTTTCTTTATATGTTGTTTTCCCATCCCCTCAGGCTTGCTCTCCTCAGCGTGGGCAAAGCATACTCACGAGCGAGCACCTTGTCCTGATACTAACCCGCACAGAAAGTAGAGGAAGACGATTTTGTTTCTACAAGTATTACATTAAAGTTGTCCACATAAATTCTATTCGTAGTCCCTTATACAAATGTATTCTCAAGACCAAAGTAAGATGAAAGAGAGGCAGAGAAACAAGGTTCTAGATGTGTTGTCATGTTTCCAAAGAATCATGGGAGTTTTCGTATCTAAGAGAATGGAGGGAGATAGATAATGGGGAGTTATATTTCCTTCTCTGCCATAACCGCTTAATCTTGTCATCATCATACCCAATAGAACCCTATTGTCAGATAATATATCTCATCTCTGATCCCAAATTGTTCATTCCGTCCTCTGACCTACTGATGTTATTTTTTCAATTCAGTTTCTCTAGTACTCCCCACAACTGCAGATTTTCAGATTATCCATGACCTTGAGCTCACCTTTTTATTTTCGTTAACCATTAGCTTTCTCCTCTCTTTTCCTTTTTTAGCTCAGAATTCTGTGATTTGTTAATTTAATCACAACATTGAAAATAATTTTAGTACTCTTGTCTTCTTCTAATTATATAACAAAAACGCAGCTATGCCTGAACTCAATTATCCATCTCCTCGGGGCCTCCATCTTAGCCTTTAAATGTTTCTAGAGAAAAATTAAGAAACTGAAATGACTAACTTTGGCTTAAATTCATCGTCACAAATGTCATGCAGTAAAATGATACGAGACAGATACCTACTCTATTCTCTTCATAAAGTTTCCTATTCCCATGCTCCAAGTGAATAGGTTATGTTTCTCCCATGAAACCTCTTGCACCTCCAGGAGTACCACCGGAACAACTTCAAGGGCCTCATTCACAATGCAAATGATGTTCCCCAACTTAGAGCACTTCCTTTCCACACCCAGTGTTGTAACTGATGGTCTTATCCTTCAAATATAAATTTCTTCATCTTCTCTAGTACAAGTCAACCTATAGCTGCTAAGGTTTTCCAAGAGAAAACATCCTTCTATCTATCAAAGGAAAGTTCAGACCACACACTTCTACTAGACTCCATCCTCTGAGAACTTTCAAGAGATATGTTAAAACACTTATAACCCTCAGATCCACTCTTTGTAGTGAGGTATCACCATTAGCATACTCTGCCGGTTCTAGTACATACCATAAATCTTCCTTTCTATGTGTATTGCCCTGAAGATACTGCTCAATTTTTGTTCTCTTTCTCAAAAAAAGTCTTAAAATTGTTTATACTTCTTGACTCCACTTAAAAACTTCTCATTTATTCTTTAACACATCCAACAACTTATCTGTTCTTTAACACAATCCAGTTTAACTTCAGCCTTTATAACTCTATTGGGGTCACAGCCTTCAATGACCTCCATACCATATTGCAAAATTTAAAGAACATGATGTGGTCTTCATACATTTGACTCTTGGGGATATACAGGGGTGGGCAAAAGCAGGTTTACAGTTATACAATAAATAATACGATAATTAATAAATAATAATACAAGAATAAACTCAGTGTATCATGTACTCATAGCTGTAAACCTACTTTTGCTCACTGTTGTATAACAGAGTGTGGCCTTTTGCCCTTCTAGAATTCTCTCTTCTCTCATATTACACTCTTCAGATTTGCTTCCAACTTCCCAGCATTCTCATTTTCTGACTTCATCTCCTTTTCCTAAATTATACATTTTGGAGTTCCTCAAAGTACGTGTCTATTTGCATTCTCTACCTGGGAGATGACTCTGTTCCCATAGCTTTAAATGATAGTTACAGGTTGGTAACTGACAATTTTACTTCTCTGATGAAGACCTCACTTGAAATCAAAATTTATATAACTAACTGTTCCTTTAAGACTTTGAAGTGGAATACCTTAAGAGAAATTCAACGTTAAATAAATGTTCCAAAACAAAACTGCTGATTAGACCTCAATCTGTAACTTCCTCATTCTTCTCCATCTTAGTAACCAGTGTTATAATCCACCTTCTGAAAATATGCCCCAAACTGAGAGTTATTTTTTATTTATTTCTCTTTTACCATCACAGGCTTCCTCTTTTATTTCCCATATTTATGACACCATAATGAGTTTTAGCATTTACCTTTGTCATGCATTTTCTATCTAGACATTTCTATCCTTGCTGCCACTAGTTCAGCTTCAGCCATTTCCATCACTTGACGGGATGACTTTTAATCACTTTCAAACTAATTTCTCAATTCTATGTTTTCTTCCTTCCCATTCATTCCCAATATAGCTGTTAGAATATCCACTAACAAATAAATCAGAACATGCTATCCCTATGAACCTCCAAGGCTTTCATCTGCACCTGGAGTAAAGGTGAGTTCTGTATTATGAACCAAAGGTTTTGTGTAATGTCCCTTAGTTACTTTCACAGCCTCACCCCATGCCACTCCCTCTCAGTTTCTGCACCCAGACATGCTGGCCTAACACCAGTTCTTAGCACTTGTTACAGCCCTTCCTGCATCAGCACATATGAGTTGTTATGCTCTCTTCATTTCTGTCTGTCTGGATGGTTTGTTCCTAAACTCTGCATGACTATCTTTTTCTCATCATTTAGTCATAAGCTCAGTTAATGGTAAGCTCTTCTCTGACCATCCTATCAAATACAGACCCCTCCCCACCAGACGCCCACAGATATTCTCTCATAGGGTGTAGTGACTTTCCTTTCTAACATTGTATAAAATGATAAAATTATGCAATTATTTTCCCTTTATTATTTGTTCTCATACTAGAATATAAGCACCATAATTTTGGTGGGGTTTTTTGTTTCTACCCTGTGTTGTTTTATTCTATATTGATAGTGTCCCAGAGTAAGAACCATGGTTGACACAGAGTAAGTTCTCAGTGAGTATTAGTTGACTAATTGAATGAATGTGTTAATCTAAATAAGAGTTCACTAAGTAGAGAAAGCAAACAAAGTTCATTTGTAAAAGTAAGCAGATATGAAAGAACCATCAAATATCCTAAGAACTACAGGGATGTCTGTGAATGTTGGGTAAAGGGCAAAAAGCCAAATCACTAGGAATATTGTATATCACATTACATATTTGAAGTATTTTCTTCAAGTTTGTGACAGTATTGGCTTCATTTTTACCCAGCAGTGTCGGAGATGGAAAGGTGTTCTTCACAGCAGAGAGGAAGAATAACGAAGACAGTACTTCCCTGTTCCCAGTCAGAGTAGAAAGGATGAGAAGCTGAACTAGGGGAGAAACAGTTGGGCTACAGAGAATGTAACATATCAGATAATAGACAATAAAGAGAAGAGGCCAGACATGGTGAACATTTAACATGACAAGGGAGCAAGAAGAATCAAAGATGATTACCAGGTGCCTGATACTGGTGACGGGTGAAGTCACTAATAGAGAAGTGGGAGAAACAGTGGGAATAGATTTTGTAGCAAAGTTGGATTTATGTCCAAGATGCTATTTCCAAAGTTAACACAATCTGATTTACTTTGGAATCCAGGAGGAGTTAACAAAAATGATGCATGAACTAAACTTCCTTTAAGCTTCATATTAATATGCTCTGACTCTTTGTCCTGTGAGCTGTGTTTAAAGCAACAAGAAAGTGTGTTTGGCTAGGAATAAACCTAATTAAAGAGGTAAAAGACCTGTACTCATAAAACTACACAACACTGAAGAAAGAAATTAAGGAAGACACAAACAGAAGCATGTACTGTGTTCAAGGATTGGAAGAATTAACATCATAAAAATGTCCATACTACTCAAAGCGGTTTATACATTCAATGCAATCTCTATTAAAGTACCAATGACATACTTCGCAGATATAGAACAAACATTTCAAAAATTATATGGAACCATAAGTGACCCCAAATAGCTGCAGCAATTTTAAGCAGGAAGAACAAAGTAGGAAGGATCACAATACCTGATACCAAACTGTATTACAAGGCCATTGTAATCAAAGCAGCCTGGTAATGGCATAAGAACAGGCACATAGACCAATGGAACAGAGCAGAGAGCTCAGAAATAAACCCAAGTCTCTATGGTCAATTAAAATTTGACAAAGGGGGCAGGAGCATAAAATGGAGTAAAAATAGCCTCTTCAACAAATGGTGTAGGGAGAGCTGGATAGCTACATGCAATAGAATGAAACTCAATCACCAACATACACCATATACAAAAATAAATTCAAGGTGGATAAAAGACTTAAATATAAGCCGGAACACCATTAAAGTCCTAGAGGAGAACATAGGCAGGAAAATCTCAGATATTCCATGCAGCAATATTTTCACCAATATGCCCCCAAGAGTAAGGGACATAAAGGAAAAAATAAACAAATGGGACTTCATCAAATTAAAAAGCTTTTGCACAGCTAAAGAAAACAGCATTAAAATGAAAAGAGAACCAACTGTACAGGAAAACATATTTGCCAATGATACCTCAGACAAGGGTTTAATCTCCACAATATACAAAGAACTTACACGACTCCACTCCAAGAAGATAAGCAACCCAATTAAAAGGTGGGCAAAAGACCTGAACAGAGCCCTGGCTGGTGTAGCTCAGTGGACTGAGCACAGGCCTCCAAACCAAGGGATCACAGTTTGATTCCTAGTCACGGCACATGCCTGGGTTTCAGGCCAGTTCCCAGCAGGGGACGCATGAGAGGCAACCATACATTGATGTTTCTCTCCCTCTCTCTTTCCCTTACCTTCTAAAGATAAGTAAGTAAAATCTTTTTTAAAAAAGAGGATTCTTTATAAAAAACAACAACAACCCTGAATAGACATATACAGATGAAAAGATCCTCAGCATCACTAGCCATCAGAGAGATGCAAATTAAAACCACAATGAGATACCACTTCACACCAGTCAGAATGGCCATTATAAGTAAATCAACAAACAAGTGCTGGTGAGGATATGGAGAAAAGGGAACCCTAGTGCACTGTTGGTGGGAATGCAGACTGGTGCAGCCACTGTGGAAAACAATATGGCATTTCCTCAAAAAACTAAAAATGGAACTGCCTTTTGACCCGGCGACTCCACTGC
>PVKM010025446.1:0-20098 GCA_004027735.1 Carollia perspicillata | reverse complement strand
TGTGAATCTGGAAATGCAGGCAGGCAGAGTTTAGAAGAGATAGCAGGCGTCCATGGAAGAAATGTATTTTTCTGGCCTTCAAACTGAACACACTGACAATATGGAAATGAAGGAGACCTCAGTGATCATCTCAATCGTTGCTGAGAAAATGGGGTGGATGTGTGTGGAATTTCCTCCCTGGCTTGCCTGCCTTTAGGAGCCTGTCCTGTCCAAGCCCATCAGGTTCTTCTGGGGCTGCCAATCACAGGTGTTTACACCTCCTGGTCACGCTGGCCTATCAGTCTCACTTCCTGGCCATGGCGCAAGGAGCAAAGGCACGCGGGCAGGCAAAGCGAGTCAGTCACCCAGTAACTCAAGCATTTCTCTCAAGCACCTAGAGCTGGCCAGAGGACTGCCCTTCCCAAGGCCTGTGGGCCCCACGGCATCCTTTCCACAAAGTCCATTTTCTTCCTTCAGTCTGTTCTGCAACTTAAAACCAGAGAGCCCCGATACAAAGAATAACTTCAGCATACTCCAATACGTGTGCTGATCTTTTAAGTTGTTTTCAAAATCTTCGGAAAGATGGATTGAAATTTTTATAATGAAACTCAGGTAGAGATCATAAAAGAAAATACTATTTTCCACAAAAAGTGGAGAATTCAAGGAAAGAAAATTCTCTCTCGGTCTCCCCCGCCCCCTGCCTCACACGCACACAAGCTAAAAGAGGAAGCAAGGAGACCACATGTAGAGAAAACACTGCGAATAGAAAAGAGTTTGGGAAGACTTCTTATTTTAAAAAGACACGTACAAAAGGGAAGAAGGGCTCAGAATCCAGGCCAAACATAAAGGAGGTCCTGCATGAATAGGATCTCGAAGCTCTCAGACCAAGGTGAGCCTCGTGGAAAAAGCCGATGTTTGTGGCTGTGCGTGGAAGGTGGGAAAGAGCATTGACTGAGCACTTACTGCGCGCCAGCCTCTGTACTGGGTGTTTTACGTAGACCGACTCGTTTCTTGTTAAAAATAAAGGGGATGTGAGGGGAGACAAACGGCCAAGTCCTTTGTGAGGAAATTGTGTAAGCCCAAGAGAGGGAATCCCTAAACCGGAGTCACTGTAGCAGTATCTTACCTGTATCCTGACTCTTAGAGGTTCAGTAAACGAATATGGGAGGACAAAAACCCCCGGAACTTATTTATTAAAAAAGTGTATCTATTCTTACATCTTCAGACTTCAGTCACCTTCCAAGTACTCTCCATTTGGTTCAATACACCTATTGAGACTTTTTTTTCCCCACTGCTCAAAACAGTTTTGAACTCATCGATTTTGATGCCTTTTGGTGATTCTGCCGTTGTTTGTTTCACCTCTTCCACATCAGAAAAATTTTTCCCTTTGAGGATTATTTTTATTCCGGGGGAAAAAAAGTTGCTCGGGGTGAGTTCAGGTGAATAGGGAGGGTGGGGCACTGGGGTCATGCTGTTTTGGGTCAAAAAGTGCTGAACACTTAGCACGGGGTGGGCAGGTGCGCTCGTAAATCGCCCATCATGAAATGGGCAAACACGTTGAAAGAAGCTTCCAAAAAAATTCACCGAAGCCAAGTGCAGCGTCTCACAGCAACATCAGTTGGCACACCGACACAGATGGGTTCCCAGAACACTCACCTAGTGCAGGAAGCCTGTACTACAAGGAACCCACCCTTCAGAAGATAATTTTGGGTTTGGGGGGATTCCCCCTCATATAAATGGAAGCCACATACCATGTCTACATATGCAAAAGCTTTAAGTTATTTAAAAGTCAGGCTTTGCTCATGCCCAGCCCTTTTCCACCCAGTGCCCCACAGCCATCCTGCAGTTGCCCTTGAAATCCAAGGGCTAATAAAAGAGTCATGCTCTCTCCTAAACGATGTTGGGTCTGCTGGTACAGGGAAGCTGGTGCTGGGCCAGGACCCCAGAGCAGGCACTAGTGACCCCAGTTGCCACCTCTGCAGTAGGCCCAGCAGTCTAGTCCCCTAACACCACGGCCTTGCTTTTCCAACTCAAGCGGGTTGTGTGTTTCCCATAATTACTCCACAAAGGAGTGCCGTCAGCCAGGAAATGCAATGCTTAGATACCCACATTTTTTGGAGGGGCACAGTTAGGGGATTTGAACTGGCCAACATTAAACAGAGCAGCCCAGCAACTTCTCTGGTTTCTAGACAAAGTCTGTGTTTCTCTTCTAACCAGTACCCTCTCTGCCCTGTCACGATCTCTGCCTGGCATCCCCTGTGCCCCGGTAAGACTGGGGCAGGCTCCCGTTCTGCGAGCGTGTCCTTTTCCCCAAATTCCCATTGGACCGCCTGGTTCTGAACTTTCAAAAATTTTTCTCAGGAGACATGGAGGGAAAAGAGAGTGTTTCTGTATTGATGTTTGTGACAGGTGGGCCCCTCTTGCCAGTTGTCATGGTGATAGTGTTTGTATCCATAAACCTCTTAAAATGTAGTGTGCCAAACCGAACACGCCATGTAAATACGATCTGACTGACACAGCATAGATTGGGGCAGAATAAGTAAGTTCTTCTGTGATCGTGGCACTGGTCCAGCTGGGCAGTCCAGGGGGATTCGCTTTTTTAGCAGTCATATCACAGTGTTGGCTCACAGTAAGTTAAGAATTAATTTAAACTCTTGGGTCCCTTCCTCAGGAGCGCCAACCAAGACAGTTCTCTCCTGTTCTGCAATTGATGTTTTTGAATCTAAATGCGGGATTTTACATGGATTGCTATTACATCTCACCATGTTAGCTTTGAATGTTCTCTACATCAGGCGTAGTGCTCACTGTTCTCCCGATGCTTCTTGCACGGGAGGAATCGGTAAGCTCTCATCCCCTGTCTCCACCCAGGTTTTGATTAAAGTGGCACAGAGGCTGTGTGGCAGGGGCAGAGTCAATGCAGGGAGCTTTGAGATAGCAGGCTGGCGCTCCGCTGTTTTGAAATGTTTCCAACTATTAGTTTTCTGACAATGGAATGAACTTCTTAGAAAAATATGGGAAGAATTCAAGCAAAAGCCAAATTATCCTGAGGGAAGGAGGCTATCAAAAGGATGATTGGATAGGTAGACTTCTGAGGACACTCTTCATCCTCAGATTTCATGATCACACGGTTCTACGTCCAGAGCTACGGCGGGAGTCTCAGCATTCCCTAAGCCCATCTCAGATTCCCGTGGAAAGCCTTCCTGGGTCCCGATGCTGATGTGATGGCTCCTCTGTAAGACCCCTCTCCACTCTGTCCGCGCACTGTTCTTACCATAACCTACCTTTGATTATACTTCTTGGCCTAGGGGTCTCATTTGGCCATTTGAGTCTTGCATTTAACTACATTTTGTTTGTCTTGATTTCTCCTGCACCCATAGAACTCCATTTGTACCCAGCAGGTATTGAACTGCAGGTAGGACCAAAAGGGGGTGATGGGCGTTTTGAATCCAGGAGACAGGGTTAGCGTTCCAGTGGCAAGGGGAACCTTGATCTTGGTCTGCCCTGACCGGGCACTCCACAAAGGCAGAAGCCGCTGCGCCCGTCTGTCCCGCTCAGGTGCCAGCTGAGTGTTTAGCACATGACAGACATTCGGTCAGTGCCTGAGGAATGGCAGACAAGTTGACAATTTCTCGGAGAAGGAATTCACTTTAATCTGTTTTCTGCCGGGGCTACAAGGGGAGAGAAGGGCGTTCAGGGTGAGGGGCACTGAAGGGTAGAATATGACACCGTTTCAAAGCACCGCATGTGCACCAAGGCCGGAATCGTCCTCCTCGTTCTAGGATCTCAGCCCCAATCTGAGCTGAAGGCTTTCCAACTCAGAATCACCCTCTGATCGAAAAGCCCCTGGCCGCTAATGTCTTCCTTCTACCACCCTTGGGGTCCAACCCCTCTTTCTAGATGAGGCTTACTAGATTTAGCAAATAAAAACACAGACCTCCAGTTAAATCTGAATTTCAGATAACCAACAATCAAACTTTTTTTAGCATAAGTACATTCCGTGCAACATTTAGGACATGCTTACACTACAAAAATATTCATCATTTGTGGAACTCTAGTTGACCTGCACGTCCTGCATTTCATGTGGCAGCCCTCTGCTGGGGGCCTACTCTGGACTGGCATTCCCGACAAATTGCCTTTTCCTACATTGTCATGGGCGCAGGCCCTCAGCTCCTCCTCTGGCAGCTATTAAACCCAGGGTCATGATTATTAGTGTGGACGTAATGTCAATGTCAAAGCCCCATTCATTAGCAGTCCCGCAGTATTCGATGAAACTTCTGATCCAGGTCAGCCCTGGCTCTCCGACTGGACAGTATCAGAAAGAAACTGAGTTCCTTTTCTTAGTTTGCACAGCAAGTAATTGCCAGAACCAGAATTATGATCTAAAGTTCTGAATTTGGAGGCTCACTTGGATTATGTTGCCTCTCTCAACTCTCCCTACTATGAGGATTTTTTTCTCTTATGCAGCCCGTTATGTCTTATGAGTCTGAAGATTGCTTGGAAATCCCCTGGGGGGAATTCAGCTAATGAGTGGGGGAAGGGAGGAGCGACGGCCTTGTTAGAAGGAAAGCGTCCGCCACACGGGTACTTTCCAGTAGGCACCTGTGGATGGCCTGAGACCTCTGGTTCTGGTGGGAGCCAGCCTCGGCTAACTCCAAAATGTTTCTTTATCACCCGAGTCAAGAGAACGCACACAGTGGCTTCCTCACTGTCTGCTCACATGCGTCTCTGTTCTGTTCCTGGCCTCGGTGAGATCCCAAAGGGGAAAGAAGGAACAAGAAGGCCCTTGGCTGATGTTTTTCCCCTCTAACCCTCTTAAACACTCTGAGTAAAACTCACAAATGGACTTAATTTTTTAAAGTTCTTTTCTGCTGAAAGATTGAAGCTTGATGCCTCAACCCTGTAGCTCTCTTTCTCTCTTCAGTGCCGCTGGGGCGCAAATCATCT
Source organism: Carollia perspicillata (assembly GCA_004027735.1). Taxonomy (NCBI): domain Eukaryota; kingdom Metazoa; phylum Chordata; class Mammalia; order Chiroptera; family Phyllostomidae; genus Carollia; species Carollia perspicillata. The sequence continues at coordinate 15,175 of PVKM010025446.1, read as the reverse complement.
TTCAGTAAAACCATCTGGTCTTTAAAACATTCGTATGTCTTAAAATATACAAAACCCAAGACCTACCTTCTCATCTAGACTCTGAATATATCCTCTTTGGGCTGGCTTCCTTGTAGGGGATGATTCATAAAACATTGCTTATTACTTGGAACCAAGTCTGCGGTTGGTCCAAATTTATCCTTTGCCTGGCTCATCATTCTGAAACGCACAGTTATGGAAACAGCCGTTATTAGCTTCTTACGCTTCTGGCTATAATATTTTGCAGAAGTCATTCCCTTTGGTAGCAAAGACTTTGCACTAAACTGGTCTGGAAATACTGTCTTCCTTTCACAGCCAAGGTCCGCTGACAGTCAAGGTATAGACCAGGAATCATGGTATAATGATGAGGGCAGTGTCTTGAAGCCTGGGCCCGACATCTCTGCATTTCCGCCACGAAGGCAGCCGAGGTCAGAGAAGCCTGACTTCCCTGCTGAGAACCCCTCCCTGAGCTGGGACATTTGGGGGTCAAGGTCCTGCCAGTGTTCGTGTCTCACAGTTAAGTAACCACACCTGAACGATCTTAGATCTTACTCTATTTTGGAAACAGATTAACAATATTTAATGCTAATAAGGGAAAATTTAAAACATCCTTCATCTAGAGATAACTGGAGCCTTAGATGCAAACAGTGTAGGTTTCTGAAAGTTGTGACAGGAACAAGAGCGCAGGCGGAGAATAACGTTTGTAAACTGGCCTGGCTAGATGAAGCGTTTCTGTCCAACAGCCCGCTGGGGGGGCGGTGCAGGAACAAAGTACGGGATAAGTTCCAAATCTCTTCCCTGCAGCCCCGAGAGGCAGAAGAGGGCCAAGACGGGGCTGCCAGGGTGGCTGTGGCTTTCAGGGAATCGTCTCCAAAGGGATCCTTTGGTGACCGCTCCATCAAAGAAGAGCAATCAGATACCCTTAAAAATAAACATCTCTGCTCACACTTTGGGGGAGATGGCCACACCTGTCCTGCCCCTGCCCACAGATCAGCAAACCTGAGGGCGAGATCTCAAGAGGAGAAGCTGTTACGTTTTTGAAAAGCAACGATGGTGGATTTCTATGTGCCCGTGTGTGCGATCTGCTTTGCAGAGCACGACTTGGCTGGTGTTGTGCCGGACGAACACGGAATACAGATGTGAGGCCGAGGAGGGCCTGGGGAGAGCCGGACGCTGACATCACCCCCGGAAAGGAAAACGTTGGCGGCATTCTTCATGGCTTTATGTTTACACAACTCAGCTCAGGGCATATTGATTTTGGGGGGTAGTCATACCAAGCAGTTCAGGGAATTAAAAATCCAGGCAGCGTGAAAATCCCCTTCTGGGTAAGATATTTTAGTTTGCAAATTGCTGTGAGACAGGCTCGAGCGGAACCGAATCTTACGGTGTAGGGGTGTGCACACCACGCTGCCTCTTTCTCCCTCTACATGCGGCTCCCAGGGAAGCCAGGGGAACGTCTGCCCATGGGGGCACCGCAGCCCGGCGGGGAGCACGCTCAGGAGGGTTCAAGGTCTGCATCTGCGTGAGATGCACTGATCTCCCGTGCAGCTCGGGCTCTGTCTTAAGTGGAAGACTTGCCTCACATTGCTATTCTGGCTTCGCCAAGACAAATGCTGAATTGTTTGTTCTCTCCGAATGGTACCCTGAGTGCTCAGAACTCCAAGATGAAAACCGATTCCCCTCTTCTGGATTCAGCTCACACACAGCAAGTTGTGAAATCTCTTGGGACCAGTACTCTTGCCAACAGAAAATTAAAACCAATTTGGCTAGATAATAAGGAGCCATGAACATAACTCTTTTTTTTTTTAATTTGCCAGGAATCTGATGCTCCCACAGGGCTGAAAGTGAGGTGTTCAGAGCCATTGTAAGGGAAAAGGAGTTGAGGGGGAACAATTGTAACAGTTAGTGGAGACCTACAGCAAAAGAGATTCATGGAGTGACGAGATATTGGTTGTACTTGCTACCAAAAGCACACATCCATGGTGCCGAATAGCAAAGAGAATATTTCAGTGGAGCTGAGTAGACACAGAAGTCCTGCCTGACAGCCTAGGTCAGAAATATTTTGAGTAGGGAAATTATTTTTGGTGCCACCTGCTTTTAGTAAAGGTCTCAGAATTTTTTTAAGTATAGAACAAAGGTGACCGAATGAATGTCAAATGGTAGAGATTTGAGTTTGGCAGTATTTTTTTATATTTCTTGCATGCCTGCTCTGTGCCACGTGTTTTCTAAGTGCTTTGTGTGTGTTTTGGTGTATTCTTAATTCAACTTCCTGGATATAGAGACTGAGCGATAGAGAGGTATGTGACTCGCCCAAGGTCACACAGCTAGCAAGTGGCAAAGCCAGAATTTAAACCCATGCAGTCTGGCACCAAAACCCACACTCTTGGCTACTAGCGCCAGCTGCCTCTCAGGAGCCCTTCACCTCTTCCTGTTGTTGTCCCATCCGGCAGACACAATGTGATGGGGTAAGGACACAAAACATAGTGTTTTGAGGTGTCCCAAAGTTTTGACACCTTGCCCCAATTTTACAGTGACATAAAACAAATAGTACCACACACTTTTATTTTTGACATGGCTTCTGTTAAAATACTAATATGTGAGTAATGAAATCAGCCACTTAAAGTCTTCCAATAATAAATATGCCTCATATAGCCGTTTAATTGAATACTTTTTCTAGACTTCCATTCTCAAGCTAATACTAATAAAATCAGTGAATACCACTAAAGAATAAATATCAGGACACTGTTTCTGTTGTTAAAAGTAAAAAGTTAAAACGTACAATTTTAGGGTTATGAACACGAATAATGTTATTACAAATGTTACTTGCATCGTTGCCCTGCCTTTGATTCAGTGATCATAACGCTTGTCATTATTTTTTGAAAGGAGTAACTTCTTAATTTAACTTAGTTTTATTACTGATCTTTTTTTTAGAGGAAGGGAAAGAGAGAGAAACATCGATTTGTTGTTCCACTTATTTATGCATTCATTGGTTGCTTATTGTATGTGCCCTGACTGGAGTCTGCACCACGACCTCAGTGTATCAGGACGATACTTAACCGACTGAGCTACCTGGACAGGGTGCTGGGTGTCATGATTAGCAGGTGTGGTCATAGCATCATTCTTGCTCTCACGTCAGACAGGTAAGGTTTATACATGCCTTTCATCCACCCTTGCCTTCTTGCTTGTTAAAAAGGTATTCATGGGTAAAGTTAAAAAATAAACAAGCGGCTATGAGTACAAGTTACACAGTCATTTGTAAGTACAACTATGACAGCACATCAGTAACTGTCGAAAGAAATCGTATTAGAATAGAGTGAATCGACATCATCGTAGACATAACCTTGAATCGGTTCCAATTTCTTCTTTTAAAAGAGAGAAAAATGTGCCCTTGTTAAAGCTGGTTGGAGCATTGTCCCATCCACTGAGAGGCTGTGGGTTTGATCTGTGGTCAGGGAACATACTGAAGTTGCGGATTTGATCCCGGGTCTGGGCGCGTACAAGAGACAGCCAATCCATGTTTCTGTATAGCATCAATGTCTCTCTCTCCCTCTCTCTCCCTCTCCCCCTCTCCCTGTCCCTGCCTTTTCTCTCTCTCTCAAAGCAATGAAAAAATGTCCTCAGGTGAGGATTAAAAAAATTATTCCAGAACCCCAATATTTTATACAATGTTTCATAATGATTAACCAATTAATTGCTATATATAGTTCATAACTCATCACAACACAAGAGTTGTGACCTTATAGTTAAGAATAGCCTAAATCAAAAAAAAAAAAAAAAGAGGGTAAATTTTTTGACACAGTCCGGTTCAGCTATTAATTCATTTACGAGGGGGACTGAAAAAAACTGGAATTATCTTCCGGAGGGTGGGCCCCTTGTAGTACAGGCTTCCCCACTAGCGGAGTGTTCCAGGAGCCCGTCTGTACTAGTGTGCCAGCTGGCATTGCAGTGAGAGGCTACATTTGGCTCCGGTTTATTTTTTTGAAAGACTTTCGATGTGTTTGCCCATTTCATGATGGGCGATTTACTAGCGCACCTGCCCACCCCGAGCTGAGTGTTCAGCACTTTTTGACCAAAAGCAGCATGACCCCTGTGCCCCACCCTCCCTATTGACCCAAACTCACCCCAAGAGACTTTTTCCTTGTTTCCCTGGATGACAAAAGTCCTCAAAGGGAAACATTTTGCCAACGTGGAAGAGGGGAAACAAAAAATGGTGGAGGCACCAAAACGTATCAAAATCAACTTCAAAACCTGTTTTGTGCAGTGGAAAAAAACATAGTGAGTGTATTGCATCAAATGGAGAGTACTTTGAAGGTGACTGAAGTTTAAACATATAAGAATAAATACATATTTTTATAAATAAATTTTGGGTTCTTTGGGTCCCCCTTGTATTACTCATCCAACAAATATTCACTGAGTCCCTGCAGTGTGTCAGGGTCTGTCAGAAACTGAGTTTCCTACACCCAGTGCCCAATACAAATGCAGCGTCTCACAACAACACCAGCTAACCAAAAAAATGGGCATAATTTTGACTCATTTGTGCCAGACAGCTAGTGTTGTGTTGGCTGTTGTCATTTTTTTATTTGACAATAAGGAAAAAGAGGTCAGTGTCCCTGAGTAAGTAGTCAGGTATGGCATGTTTTAAAAATTCTTGCAGTACATCAGTTGAAAATTGCTGCCCTAGGACAGCGATTCTCAACCTTTTTCGTCTCATGGCACACGTAAGCTAATGCGTAAACTCCTGCAGCACACCAAAAATGCATTTTTTTGCTATTCTGATTTTAAAAAGGTATAATTTTGACTCATTCACGCTGGATGGCTACTGTTGTTTTGGTTGTGGTCATTTTTTATTTGACCGTCTAAGGGAAGAGGTCAGTGCCCCTGACCGAACAGTCAGACACTGCGTGTTTCAAAAACTCCTGCAGCACACCAGTGGAATGTCGCTGCTCTCAGAGATCACAGTGGAAATGAGAGACTTTCATCTTGGTACAAAGCACCCTCTATGGGCTTTGTTTCCCTCTTGAGTTAATTGGAGCTTCATAACTTCAGAATCCCAGAGATGAAGCATCACGAGGCCGGTGCTCATTGTCCCCTGCCTCTGGCTGTTTGTCACCAGCACGCCCGAAAGCTGGCCGCCCTCGGCCGCCGTTGCTGGGAAGCAGATGAGCAGACACTAGTGGGCCGGTGGCCTTTCCTGGAAGGAATCGACACTCCTGGTGAGAGGCAGACTACTTAAGAAATGATTCAAGGGCTTTTCACTCAAAAAAGAAAATGATTAATGAATGGCTGTCGACTTCTGACTCGAAGGTTGATTTTGGTGACAGGAAAGTCAAAATCGGTCCTCAGGGAGAAAGTCAAGGTGGTGAACCCTGAGAAAAAAATTATACAGTAGTTCTCTCTGACTGTATTCCAAGTACCATAATTAGAAACCTCTTTCTCTCTCACCACCTCCAACTATGAATATCAAAAATATGATGGATTTATTCTGCCAGGAAATAACATTCTTCAGAAATAAAGACCCTTGGGAAAAATCCTAGAACAGGAAATTATCCAACCTCTACAAGGCAATTAGCAGTCAATCAAAGTATATTTATTTGCTTTTTGTAAAAAAAAAAAAAAAGACTTCATTGTTTACGTGACTGCATTGAATTTTTATGAAGCCCATAATAGAAACTTACTGACTCATTGACAGAGCTTGAATTGATTCAGAAAACGCTGTAATAGAAATCTCAGCTGGGTATTTCTGGCCTTCTTCTAGATTAGAGGATTTCAGCAGCTCTTTAAAACAAATCCTGAAAACACCGGCTGCGGTTTGAGAGTTTGTTTTTAGCAACCCCGCATCTAGGTTTCCTCCTGGAGTTAATCATGTGGTGGCATTCTTTGTTCTGCCTTAGAATAACAAACAGACAACAATGCAAGTTACAACTGCAACATTCATTTCACAAACACAGTGGAGCCAATGAATCACGAGACCATTGGCAGATGGATTTTTAACTTGTTACCAAAGCACAAAACAAGACTCGTGTCTGAGCCAGGAGCCTTTTTCCTTTCAGAGCAGATGCCAAATGTATTCTCTTCCATTGGCAATGAGCCACCAGAGGGTGAGGAAACTGGTTGGGTTTAATTCAAAGTCACCTGAAGTCCTGTTTGAAGTTTATTGAGGCAATTAGATTCAATTCCACAAACACAGAGCTACCTCGTGCAAAGAGGTCTGCGTGCAAGATGCCGCGGGGGCCACAGTGATGCTGAGACGTGGCCCACCACCTCCGGATTCAGAGGCCTGGCTCCCGGCAGCACCACCACATAACCTTCCTCCTAATTGGCTTCCGCGATCCTATGGAATTTACGAGGCGCTGAACTACCTTGAAAACCAAAGCAAATCTTAACAGCCTAGTTCCTGGAAACTTCTGAAGCCTACACATTCTAGATCAAAACTAGAAAAGGAGAAGTCAAGCATTTAATGAACATTTCACTTTGGAAGCTCTTTCCTCACGTGTCCGTTTTTATAGCTATGTGATTTGTATGCCAGTGGGTTTTTTTTTTTTTCTGTGATAATAATTGTCTAAGTTTGGGGAAACACTGAGATTTATTTAGACTAAATTAATTGCATTTTAACCTAATAGTTCCAAGTCTTAATTAGAGCCTTCAAGTTTTCATTTAATTTAATATCTCTCATAATTTTCTCGAAGCCTAGCGCCTCCCATTCCCCTGCACTTGCTCCGAGACCAGAAGCATGCCAAGCACTTTAGTCCCTTATGTCCTCTAACCCTAACTGTTCTCCTGCGAGGTAGATAGGATCACTGCCCCACTTTGACAGGTGATAAAATGGGGATTTAGTGAAAGTCAGCAACTTGTCTGAAATCACACAGCCACTGAGCAGCCACCGGATGTCGGCTTATTTCCTTTCTCCCCAACCCACTTTTCCTGCATGACCCATCTAGTACATTCTCCAGCCTCTCAGGCCGCAGGTGCACTTGCTTCCTATACACTCCTGTCTCCATGTGAACCAACCATATGGGTCCCTTCCCTGGACTCTGTGAGTCTCAAGCTTCTGCCCAATTCTGAAGTCTCCATCCTCATTCCAGACCATAGTCCATTGTTGTCTGCCTCAGCGATTCTTGGCTGGGAGCAATGTTGTCACCCTGAGGACAGTTGGCAGTGTCTGGAGACATTTCTGGTTGTCGCAACTGAGGTGCTACTAGCATCTAGAAGGTGGAAGCCAGGGGTCCTGCTGAACATCCTGACAGTGCAGAGGACAGGTTCCCTCAACAAAGAATTCTCTAGCTCTTATCAACAGTGCTAAGTCTGGGAAATCCTGATCTACATGGTACACTGGTGTTTAAAACAGGCTCTCTCCCATTGTGAATTGTGTGCTTTTGACAACCTGTTTCACTAACTAGATTATCCATAGGTGCTAATTCAATACCTTGTGTCCCCAGTGGCCAAGCCCAACGCCTTGTCCTGAATAGGCACTTAATAAACACATCAGTAACGGTGAGTCACTCACCTCTGTCTTCATCCAGGTCTTTTACTGTTCCACAGATACTTATTGAATATCTTTCTGAGGCAGGTGCCAAGCTGGAATTGGTCATCAATATGGACACACCCCTACCTTCAAGGAGCTTACAGTCTAGAGGGAAATTCAAACCACAGAGCCAGTGCCGAGTCCTGGGGTGGGAGATCCGTGGGGCCAGGAGCCGGAAGGCGTGGCAGGGGCAAATGCCAAAGTGGGCAGCGTGGTGAGAAAGGCTTCCTGGAGGAAGTGATGATGAGACACCTGAGGACAGGGAGAAATTTAAACAGATGAAGGAGAGAAAGCGTTCTAGACCAGAGAAGTAGCGTACCCAAAGGCCAAGGAATGAGAAAGGAACACAGGTATGCGGGGGAGGCACTCAGGCTGTTAGGGACAATTAGGAGGAAAGGAAGGGCCTCAAAGCCATGTACAAAGGATTGAATTTTGTACCAAGGATAACAGGAAACCACTGAAAGGCTTTATGCAATAGAGTGAGAGGATCGCACTTTGTTTGTAAGGAGTCACTCTGTCTGCACATCATATGTCATCAGAGAAATGCAGATGGAAACAGCGACGAGATACCGCCGTATACACATTACAAGGGCCAATGTATGGACCGCCGACGCCAAAGGCTGGCAAGGACGCGGAGCAACAGGAGCTCGCAGTCACTGCTGGTGGGAGTGCAACATGGCACGGCCCCTTTGGAAGACAGTTTGGGGGTTTCTTACAAAACCGAAAATACCGAAACCATAGGATCCAGCAGTTGTACCCCTTGGTATTTCCCTGAAGGTGTTGAATATCTGTGTCCACAAAAAACCTGCACATGGATGTTTATAGCAGCTTGATTCAGCATCGCCAATACCTGGAAGCAACTAAGACGAGTGGATAAATAAACGGTGATACAGCCAGACAGCAGAATATTATTCAACACTAAAAAGAAATGAACTATCAAGCCATGAAAAGACATGGAGGAAATTTAAATGCATATTGCTGAGTGTCAAAAGCCAGTCTGAAAAGGCCGCCTACTGTATGATTCCAACCGTATGACTTTCTGGAAATGGAGAGACTGTGGAAGATAGTAAAAAAATAAGTGGTTGCCAGGGGTTGCGGGTGGAGAGAGGGATGAGTAGGCAGAGCACAGGGGATTTCTAGGCCGTGGTTTTCTCTGCATGATCCTGTAATGATAGATACGTGCGTTACACATTTGTTCAAACCCATACAGTGTACAATCCCCAGGGTGACCCCTAATGTAAACTGTGGACTGTGGGTGATAATGACGCGTCCGTGTGGGATCATCAGTTGTAACAAACGTGACATTCTGGGGGTGGGAGGTGCTAGAAGTGTTGGTGATGGGGGAGGCTCTCTGTGCCTGTACGGGGGCAGGGGTACTTGGAGAATATCAACCACTAAATTTTGCTATATGCCTAAAACTTCCCTAAAAAATGAAATCTATTAAAAATAAAAATAGGATCCCTCTGGGTACTGTGCAGAGAATGGGCCCCACATCGCACTTCACAATCACAGGAAGGAATTTCTTTGGGGCAACAAAATGCCCGGACAATTTGATGTTACAGTTTTGAAGTGTGGGAGGGATGTCTGAGGAACCTTCTGAATCCCAATCAAGGAGAGCAACTGCAAGACACAAAAGTTGCAGTCTTTTCCGTTGTATTACACTTAGTCTGAAGGCGGACCCCATTACTCCGCGAGCATGTCAGCCTGGGGGCGAAAACTGCGGGAGCGGCACGAGTGAGGGTGTATCGGTGCGCCTGCAACACCAGCACCCAGGCGTGGAGGCGCGGCCCAGCGGTATAAATGAGTTTATTAGTCTGTCATAACTCGATGACACCAGCTGTTAATTTTATCCTGCCTGGTAGACATTCAATAAATGTTTGTTTGCAGTGAATTGGATTAAATTGGATCCCATGCTCACCAAGCAGCTTTCTGATCACAATTTGGCTTCCTATGAATCTTTTCTGTGAGCATAAAATGTACTGATTTGCTGACACAAACTTGGCAGTGGGGTTTACATTTCTGTTTTCTCCAGAAATGATGAAATTGGCATTATGATTTCTCTGTCTCCTTTGTTTGATCCGTGTGATGGACAGTCGTGGTGTTATCCTGCCTCTGTCTCCCCTTCTCCCTTCCAATGAGTAAACCTTTTCTTTGTAATTACCTGACCCTCCATCGTGCGGGCATCACTGTGCTTCCGGTGAACTGACCCCGCCTCCAGCTCCAGGTGTGCCAGGACTGTCTCATGCCAGTCCCCAAATATGACCCCTGCCAGGGTGATTGGCTGGGATGTCAGCATGTAACCTAACTCGGTCTGATCTAAACACAATTCAGGAGTCTTTCTTAGAAAAGCAGGACAGGGACAAAGATCCCCAGGTCTCCAGCCTGCCAGCTTCTACGGCAGATTTTGAATTTGACAGCCCCTAGAGTCATATGAGCTAAATCCTTAAAATGAATTAAAGAGAGAGAGAAGGGGGGGGGGGGAGAGAGAGAGAGAGACTCCCCATTGGTTCTGCTGCTGTGGAGAACCCCAGTCCAGCTACCATCAGGGCACAAAGCAGACATGCAGAAGAGAGTGGAACTAATCCAGTTGGAACCCACATGTATCAGCCAGGATGATTTCAGCAACAGAAAACCCAACAATGTGGAATGTCTGACTTACAAAGTGGAAATCCCAGTGGTAGAACAAGCTTCAGGGTCAGTGGAGCAGGCAGGGCAGCGGTGTCATCAGGGAAGCGGGTCCTTTCCTTTCTCCACTCCACTCCCCACCGTGCTTCATCCCAACCTGATACTCTCAGGCTTACTGGGTGACCTGGATAACGACCAGGCCCACCCACTTCCTCCTCCACATCCAGTGGACAAGAGTGGATTTCCACGTTTCTGTCTCTCAAAGGTGAGGATGCTCCTTCTTTCATATCACATTGGTACAGATCGGCATAGGTGTGACCAGCCCTGAACCACTCATTGTCATTGTCGAGGAAGAAGGGGGTCGCCGTGATTGGCTTAAATCAGTCAAGACCAGCCCTCAGAGCCTCGTCAGCCCCTCCGCTCGCACTGCTGCTGCACCATGAGGAGGGCTGGGGCGGCCGTTAGGCGGGCAGCGGTAATGTCCCCTCGAGAGCCCAGCTGCAGCACTTCAGGAATAGTAGCTAACAAATTGATTGTGTAAGCCATTTCGAATTGGATTTTTAGTGAATTTACTACAAAAGATATTCTAACTGTCATAGCAGCCAGAGGCCTCAAGGTCTAGTGGCCTCTGTGTACTTTGACCAAATCAACTTCCCGAGTCTTCATAGTGAAAGGCCAGCCCTTAAGTTGTGGTGAGCTCCCCGGACTAGTCCACCTGTCTGTACTACCCGTGTCCTCTCTTAGTCCACCCCATACCTGAGTCTCCCTAGGTCTATCACTCACCCAACTCATTAGCACCTCTGAATGCTAGACTCCATAATTTCCACCTCAGGGGATCGATCCTTTGCTCCCTGACCCCTGACCTCTGACCTTCTCTCATGACTTCTGTACAAGTCATCCATTCAGGTTTATACCCATTACCTGCCTCTCTTGCCGCTATTATGGGCTCCTAGAGGAAAAATACTTTTATCTGTTACCTTACTTAGCACTGGGTGAGATGCTTTCTAGTTCAAGTCTTATAATAACCTTAAAGAGCTATTCAGGTCCTTATCCACAAATGAGAAGACTGTGACCCTGGAATGTTAAGTAACACGACCAGAGCCATGCTGCTCGGAAGGAATTCAAACCCTGGTTGGTCTTCTCCCAAGCCTGCACAGTGTCTGATGCACCATAGAAAGTCACGCTGGTCACATCTGTGATTGAATCTTGTTACGTAGTTTTGGAGTAAAACTAGTGTTCTACAGTCCTTCTTATGCATTTTTGATTGTCTCTCTAGCACACCATTCGTTGCTGTTATTCCAGACCTTCACTCCTTCCTTGTGACCCTAATGGCTGCGTCTACAGCTGTGTCCGTGTCCCTGGAATATAGAAGATGACCCCTCTGCCTCTGAGGGAAATGTAAGCTCACCCGACCTAAGCTCTCTTACGCGTCCATTCTTCACCTCAGCCCATCACGTCTCGAGGCTGATGTCAGGAGTCCCTCTGATGAGGTCCCACCAGTCTCTGTCTCCACTGGGGTCTGTCTTTACGGATCTTACATCCCATGCTGGTGTTGCACTGTGTGAAGACTGCTTGTCCTGCAGATGAGCTGTGCACTGCTAACCAAACAATTCATTGCAAATATTAAAGGTTTAAGAAAAATTTTGCACGTAGCAACTTGTGTTTATTGTGTCCCTTCTGTTGATCCGGATGCTGTGGGTGGGCGGGAAGAAGCAGAAAGCAGGCCCCTGTGCTTGAGCACTTTACCATCTGCGGGGAGAGCCTCAGGTGAGCTTTCCCAGACAGCAGTCACTCCGTCAGAAGACTAATCATGCAAAGCCAGAAACGGTTCATCACGGAAGTTATGTACACATATGGTTCACATATTTTTTGATAATCCAAACATTACAGAAGTATATAAAGTAAACAGAGAAAGACCCTGGCAGTTTTGCCTTCTTAATTCTTTTTTTTAAAGGATTTTATTTGTTTATTTTTAGAGAGGGGGGAAGGGAGGGAGAAAGAGAGGGAGAGAAACATCGATATGCAAGAGAAACATCAATCAGTTGCCTCTCATGCACCCCCAACCAGGGACCTGACCCTCAACCCAGGCATGTGCCCTGACTGGGAATTGAACCGGCGACCTTTAGTTTTGTGGGACAATGCCCAACCAACTGAGCCGTGCTGGCCAGGGCTGCCTCCTTAATTTTTGTTTAGTAAGAATAACATGTTAACAGATAATGCATATTTACATATATATGTATATACATATACACATGTTTACTTTAACAAAAAAAGTAGCATCCTACTATACATATGAGCCTGCAAATTTTTCTCACTCGACAATAATGTCCTTCAGTGATTTACCTGATTCTTTTTTAATGGCTGCATACTGTTCTTTTGAATTCAACAGTCCCCTGTGGATAATCACTGAGCCCTCCTATTTTCCTCTGTTGTTGGCAGCGCGTCCGTGAGCATCGTTCACACATTTTTAGTAGTATGCTGGTAAATGTTTTAACAGTTGGTTCTCTGAATTAAAAAAACAACAACACAGGACCACTTTGTCCCTTTGCTTATTTCTGTGGTGTACACACTCCCACTATGGGTGATTTCAAGCCGCCCCTGTGATACCACTGGAGGTGGAGATAGGGAGAGAGGCGCTCGGGCAGCTCTCCGCGGCTGGTCCCGTCAGCTCGGGCGCACCACTGTGCATTTCATTGTGTGTGTACTTTTGAGTGTTCTGCAACACAGGGAAGCAAGATAGGAAAAGGCAATTATCACTTTGCCAGACAGGGGCAACATAACTAGCTTATTAGGTGTAATAAAGTTGAACCATGAATTCAATGCACTCCTCCTGGATTCTAAAGAAGGCCCTTTATCTGTTTCCTTAAATAGATTCTGTTTAAAAGCCCAGGAACTCTCAAAGTGTTTCTTTTTATTTCGCCACCTGAGAAAATCACTTCAGGAAAGTACACAGGATGTATGACTAAATATATTTTAACAATCCAATAGAAGTGTTATTAAATTCACCAATTAGTATATGCAGGCACGGACATGTGCACGAGGAGAGAAGGCTGACCTCTCTTCTCTGGGACTCACGTTAACAGGGCTGAATCACATAGGAGTGCGTAAAAATAACTGCCTCCAACTGGAGGGCTCTCATCCACACAGTTCCCAATTCCATACGCCCAGGCTGTGGCCAGGAATTTGTACCAGCTCCCAGGTGATATGGCTGCTGCTCTTAAGAACTCATCAGAGAAACAAAGCCTAACAGATCATCTTCCATCCTCTGGAATTGTGTCCATTTCTACCATTAGCTGGGATTCCTTTAGCTGGAGACTTTCTCCTATGAAACCATAGAACAAGTATAGTAGGGGAAGGGTGGCACCAATTCCTTGTGGCAGAGAAAAGCACAATGAACTTTGTTGTCTGAAAATGAAGGGCATGGTTAGTGATTGTGATTAGAGCTAATAAAAAGGGTGGATGTTCAAAGCAGTGAATTAGTGAAGGAGCTCAGAGTTCTCCTTCACAGCCGTGGTCACACTGACAGCTGGGTGTGGATGCTGTCCCTGCCACTTAACAGGCAGTGTAACCCTGAGCAATCTGTCTCATCTCTGTGCCCCCGTTCACTCATCTGTAAAATGGGGACGACCATAGTGATGGATACCTCATAGGGTTAATGAGAGGATGTCATGGGTGCAGGACCTGACATGTGAGAAGCACTCAGTGAATACTGGCTGTTATAAATTAGAACTCCAGCTCTGTGTTAAGAAGAAAGCATTTTTTAGGCAAGTAAGTTTGGGAAATATCATATTAAACAGAGGAAATAAGTTTCTTTGTTGCAGGACTTCTAAGTGCCTTTTCTATGCCAGGACACAGCACAAATCCTCTAGAGGAGAATGTGAGGGGGGACCCAAAAAACCAGAATTATCTTGTGGATGGCAGGCCCCTTGTAGTACAGGCTTCCACCTCTGGGTGGGTGTTATAGGACCCCATCTGTGTCAGCGTACCAGCTGGCATTGTTGTGAGAGGCTGCATTCAGCTTCGTGATTTTTTTTGGAAGGTTCTTTCAGCGTGTTTGCCCATTTCATGATGGGTGATTTACGAGCGCACCTGCCCCCAGGATACTGAGTGTTCAGCAATTTTTGACCAAAACCAGCATGACTCCCGTGCCCCATTCAAATTCACCCCAAACAACTTTTTTTGGTTTCCCTGGATGAGAAAACCTCCTCAAAGGGAAACATTTCGCCCGTGTGGAAGAGGTGAAACAAAAAACGGCAGTAGCACTAAAAGGCATCACAATCAAAGAATTGAAAAACTGTTCTGAGCAGTGGGAAGAACATCTGGATAGGTGTATTGTAATCCATGGAGCGTACTTTGAAGGTGGCTGAAGTTTAAACATGTGAGAATAAATACATGACTTTTTATAAATAAATTCTAGGGTTTTTTGGGGGGTCTCTGTAGTGTTTCCAAGGGGTACGTAGCCACAGAACTTTTTTTGCAAGTAGTTTTGAGGATAACAATTTTTGAAATACTGTTGCAATCATAGCAATACCTGTATTTCTTGACAAATGCAGAACTGAAAGGGACAGAATAGGGGTTAAGCAAAGAAAATCCTTGTATCAAAATAACGGCCCCCAAATCTACAGCCCTTCTGAAGCGATAACATTTCCCCCATTTATTTCTGTTGTTCTTGCCTGCATTCAGTATTTCCGGTGGATATTTACAGAGTGCCTCTAGGGGACAGGCGCTGTAGGTACTGGAGGTACTGGAGACTGAATACTGGATAAAACATTAAAAGTTCCTATCCTCACGGAGTTTACTCTAGAAGACGGATAACACGCAAGTCAACAAGGAAGTAGATAGTGTGTCAGCTGGTGACGAGTGCGATGAGCACAATGAGGTGGGACAAACAGGAGATGAAAGTATGCAGGGCGGTGGGTCATTTCACTGGAGACCTGGAGGAAAAGAAGGGGCAAGCCTTGGGGACACCTGAGGGAAAAGACAGCCCAGGAAGAGGGGGGTGACTGCAAA
>PVKM010025445.1:0-19922 GCA_004027735.1 Carollia perspicillata | reverse complement strand
AAAGATTTATTTATTTTTCTGGATTTTGTCATTTAGTTTACAGTAAGCTCTTTGGAGCATTTTAAAAAAATTTATTGGTTTTATGTCTATTTTTTTATTCTGAAATGTAAAGCTCTTCTGGATGAAAGTACAGTTGACGTACAATATTGTATTAGTTTCAGGTGTAGAACATAGTAAGATTTCACATTTATATACCCTACAAAGTGATCACCACAAAAGGTCCACTATCATCTGTTACGATACAAAGTTATTGTGATATTGATATTATTAATATTCCCTATGTTGTACTTTACATCCCTATGACTTATAAGTTTGTACCTCTTAATCCCCTTAACCTTTTTGCCCATACCCTCACCGCCCAGCCCTCTGGCCATTACCAGTTTTTCTGTATCTATGGGTTAGTTTGTTTTGTTTGTTCATTTGGAGTATTCTATTTATCTGTGAGTTTGTAAGGTAGTAAGCAAATAACAGAACTAACTGGAAGAAAAAATAGTTTTCACTGCATTGGCATGGATACCAGTTTTTTATGGCAACGGGTAGCAATACTTGAGAAGTCTGACTATTTGCATAATAATTAGGCCCCAGCATTTTTTTTTCAAACTTACTAGACAGTCTGGTTTTCAGTTTATATAGTCTGTTACATTTAGTGAAGACATTATAACTTATTTTTTGAAGTATAACCTTATGAGATTGTTGAATGTAATCTGCTTCCTTTATTGAAATTATAATGGGAGTTGGGGATAGGTGGGGCAGGGGGCCGAGGTGGGGTGAAAATGGAGACAACTGTACTTGAACAACAATAAAAAATGAAATAAAATTTAAAAAACCTTTAAAAGAAGAAATTATGGACATGTTTGCAATGGGTCTTATAGTTCTGTAATGATTTTGGAAGTATAATAGCAACTCTGTTTTTTATAGGTTAGACCAAAGCCATTGCTTATGAAGTTGTTAAAATCTGTTGGTGCCCAAAAAGACACTTACACTATGAAAGAGGTAAGCTGAACTAAGAGTTAATGAGATAATTAATGTCTTACTAGCAGTTTGCTGCCTTTTTCCTTCCTAATGTGTAGTATGTAGATATCTAGGCACAGTTAAGTTCTGAAAAAAAAAATACATTTTAACTAAATCAGAAGCAGTGTCCCTGCTTCTATCAAATTAAAAGGAAAAGATTTAAAAGCAGTTTTTTTAAAGATTTTATTTATTTATCTTTAGAGGGGAAGGGAAGGAGAGAGGGAGAGAACTATCAATGTATGGTTGCCTCTCGTGCGTCCCCTGCTGGGAACTGGCCTGCAACCCAGGCATGTGCTCTGACTGAGAATAGAACCACAGTTGTTTGGTTCGCAGGCCCACGCTCAATCCACTGAGCTACACCAGCCAGGGCTAAAAGCAGTTTTTTAAAGGGTTGTTATTCTAGATGGTTGTGAATGTGGGTGCTGGCTGTTTAACCCTCTTCAGATCAATGTTATTGAATGGGTTTGAAACTAACATTTAATTTTCTTTAATGCTCAGAAATCATATTTCTATTTCAGGTTATATTTTATCTTGGCCAGTATATAATGAATAAAAGATTATATGATGAGAAGCAACAGCATATTGTATATTGTTCAAATGATCTTCTAGGGGATTTGTTTGGAGTGCCAAGTTTCTCTGTGAAAGAACACAGGTAAATTCTTCACTTTAGTCCATTGTAAAAAGCTAGCTGGGCAAATATTTCAGTTCACCTCCACTCTCATTCCCTTTGGTCAGAAAAAAATTGTTATAACATATATAAAAGATGCTAAAATTTAATTTCTTAGCAATACAGGATGTTGTTTGAGGACCTGAGTTCTAAAATCTTAAAAACCTGGGTTTCAGACCTAGCATAGCTACTCATTTAGTAGCTGAACGGTTATGTAAATTGACTTAACTCTCTCTAAACCTTAGTTTCCCCCATTTGTAAAGTAGGAATAATATAAATACTTCATGTGGAGGTGATGAAAAGACCTTGTATAAAAAGCATAGTGTTTGGCATATAGAAAGTATTCAAATATTAGTTATAGTTACTGAATATTAAAAAATACTGCAGTCACTTCCAAAAATCTTTATTCAACCTGTGATAAAGGCTTAGATTTGGGCTTTAGCTACTTTGGAAATCCTTTTCTTATATGCCATTATGGTAATCAGCTGAATTTAGTTCATGTAACATTTTGAGAATTATTCTACTGGAGACGTTTCTAGGATTATTCTGTGAACTGAAGACCTTTTTCGGTCCTTCATACCTCACATTTGAAATCCTGTCCCATTTGGTTTATCATAGTCCATATGGGGCCTTAGCATGTATATCTTAATAAATTGGGTGAATACTTCTCACCTGAAAGAATTCAATAAATTCTACTGGTATTTAATGCTCAATGATAATAAAGATAAAAGGGTGGTAATTAAATGGGACATCTATAACTTTAAATCAACTTCATTAACATGAACATAATATAATTTATTATTAAACATTAAGAAAACAGGGCAAGAAAGCTAAGAACAAGGATAAATGACTATAGTTAGTCACTGAAAGGCATTTTTTTACCTGTCATTTTTATATTATGTGCAGATGTGTGTTTTGACCTAGTTGTGAACATAATATACTTAATTTCATCTTGCTTTTTTAAACCTTTATTTAAAAAAAATTTTTTTATCCTCACCTGAGGATATTTTTCTGTTGCTTTTAGAGAGAGGAAGGGAGAGAGAGAAACATCAGTGTGAGAAAGAGACATTGATTAAGCATGGATTGGCTGCCCCCAGGGCAGGGATCAAACCAGCAGTCTAGGCATGTGCCCTGACTCAGAATCAAACCGCAGCCTTTTGGTTATGGGGCGATGATTCTACCAACTGAGCTACACCGGCCAGGACTCATCCTGCTACTTAATTTAACATATAAGCATCTTTCCATTGACAAACCACTTCTGTTTAATATTTATTTATATTATCATTGGGCTTTAATTGTATAAATTTAAGTAGTAACTAGCCCTGGCTCTGCAACTTGGTTAGAGTGTTTTCCTGATACACTAAGGTTGTGGGTTTGATCCCCTGTCAGGGTACATACAAGAATCAACCAATGAATATTTAAATAAGCGGAATAAGAAATTGATGTTTCTCTCTTTCTCTCCCCCATCTCTCTCTCTTTTCCTCTTTCCTCCCTTCTTCTCTCTTCCCTCTCCCTCTCTCCCTTTCTCCCCCCTCCCTTGTCCTCTTTAAAATCAATCAATAAATACTAAAAAAAGGAAGTATCTGTCAGTGATTTTGCATCATTTGAGTATTGAATCTTCTGATAGTGTTTTGAGATGTAATTTGTGATATTAAAATTATCTTTACTTTAGATTTTATTTGTTTTTAGACAGAAGGGAAGAGAGGGAGAAAGAGAGGGAGAGAAACGCAATGTGTGATTACCTCTCCAGCGCCCCTACTGGGGACCTGGGCTACAACCCAGGCATGTGCTGTGACTGGGCAGCGAACCAAAGGCAGCGAACCTCTCAGTCCACTGAGCCGCAACAGCCAGGGCTTAAAATTATCTTTGACTTGAATTCTCATATACTGAGAGGTTACACACTTAGAAATTACTGACTTGGAAAAAGCGGCTCAAGAGGATTATTGATTTTTGTGAGTTTAAGGAACTATATCCTCAATCCTGAGGGTAAAAAATAGTTGGGTTTGTCACTTCCTCCTTAACCTTGAGAATTAGAAATGATATCTTGTGACCAGTAAACATTCTCTAAAATCCTTAGTTAAAAAAACATACTATGACATCAGTGAATGCTAGAATAAGTGAATTGTCTTCCAATTATGATGTAAGTTTCATGAGAGCAGAGATTTGGTTGTATTATATTCTTTTCCCCCAGTTTCTAGAACAGTGATTGGTATGTAATAGGCTCTCAGTCTGTTTTTATGAAATGAATATATACTGCTTTATCTTTAATAAATTTTAAGATCAAGAAAGAAAATCCATTAGATTACTGGTCCAAGGTCAATGAAAGTAAATGATAATCAAATCCCTATAGAGGGTTTTCTATAACACTACCTTCTTAGGCAGTCTACTTATAAGCACAGAGCTTGAAAATTTCTGTTTGAACATAAGTTCATATAGTAACTCACCTTCTGCATTCATACCCATTCTCTGGGGTTGTTTAGTAAAGTACAAACAAACCACATTTCAGGAGAGAGACGTAAAATCTTTCAGCTAGAGAAACCTTAGTGATTGTAAAAAGTAGCTGTATGTAATCATTCTGCAACTAATTAGGGTGCTTTTTTAAGATTTAGAAGCTTGATGAAATTTGAATGCAGTGATACAAAATTTGGTTTGGAAAAAATTTTGATTTGTGTGCACTAATTCATAATAATGCATTTAAAAGTCTGGTTAAGTCCAGTTTAATATATTTTTATTTTAAAATGTACACTTCTTATTTTGTTTCTCCCTTCAAGGAAAATATATACAATGATCTACAGAAACTTGGTAATAGTCAATAAGCAGGGTAAGTGACTTTTGAATGCCATAAACATATACCATAAAAATATTTTAAAGACGTTTTGTGCATATCCAGTCATTTTATAATCGATTCCTTTTAAAAGTTGCTTTAATTATATGTTTACTTTTAATAAAATAATATAAATTTAACAGGAAGAAATACATGTGAACTAAACACAATACCAGGGTTCTGATGCAGATTTACAATATGTAAGGTTGAATGTCCTATTATGTCAGTTTAAGCCTTGGGATATTAGAGTTAGAATTTGGTTTGAAAGGTAGATCATTTTAAAAGCTCCTGCTGAATAGAGATGTGCTCGAACCTGAAATGTATCGAAAGGCTTGAGTATTTGAAAGGTAGGACCATTTGAAAGGGTGTGTATTTTTTGTTTTTGTGTTTTTATTTTTATAATGGAGTTTTGTTTACCAGTTTGTTCAGGTAGGTGGCATTTCACTTTTCTGCCTTTAGACTTGTTCTTAACTGGCTATTTTGGTGTCATTTATCCCTTTAGTGATCTGACAAAAGCCCTGGGTTCTCATTCCAGAAAGATACACACATACAGTGGTGTGCTGATAAATGTTTAACAACCGCTCTCTGGTGGAGAAGGCCTGATGTATAGGAGCTGCTGATTTCCATGGTAGAAATGCTTTCGCCATGGCCATTTTCAGGCTACAAACATACAGAACTGGGAAGAGACGTGCACAGTCTGTGGTCGAGTGGTGCTAGGAGCCGGCTCCAGTACACCACATATTTCTTAAAGCCCATCCTAGAAAGTCAGTTAAGAAATGTTCTCAGAAGCTTGTTTACTTCCCAGGATGAACTGACCACTCGTTTTTGCTCCCAGTATTTAAATTTTGTTTCATTGCTTTGTTATAATAGTTCGTATTTCTCTTTCCTATATCCTCTTTAGGTCTGCATTCTGCATCACAAACACACAGTACAGTGTTTTATTAATATGGTCTTCAGTAAATATGTTGAATATTTATTCTTCCCAAGTTTTAAGATTTAAGGATTTAAGACCCAGAAAAGGGCATCACCATCTGTCTTATCCAGAATAGAGGTGATGATTAGTCTAGTGACCAATGTTTTACGAAGCTCTTTATGAAATCAAATGAAGGCAAATAAACAACTATAATATCTGTAGTAGTATTTTCAGTTATTATCTCTGATGTATTCATATTTCTAAATAAACCTTGGTAGAATTTTGAGAAGAACAAAAAACTAAGTAAACATAGGTGGATTACTAGGAAAGTGATAGGAATGAGATGGGGACTTGTACATACGTTTTTTTCCATTCTGAGTTTGTCTCAGGTTTCAGTTGAGTAGCATTAACTTCAGAACTCTCCATACCTTGGCACACCTAATGTTTTCTTTTTATTACATCTGTTTTGTAGTATCTATTAAAACAAATATAACCTATGTTTATATACAAGTTAAAATAAGTATAATACCTTGCTCATAATGTAAAGGAGAAATAAACTGTTACGATAATGTATAAAACTTCAAATAGTTGCTGCTCAGCCTTGACTTCCCTGTTAAGGTGAAGACGTCTTGGAGCAAGCAGTGCACTGCGTTTGATTGTATTCTTTGGTCGTTTCTGTGTCTGAAACTTGGACTTTTTGAGCTCTATGTCTGCGCATCCACTTAAAGACTAAACACCTACCTGAATGAGTTTCATCCACCTCAGTTCTCTATCTTCCCATCCAAATCTGTCTTCTGCAGTTTCTGTCTTGGGTAGAACCTTGGAATCCTTAGCTCCTTTCTGAACTTGCCTTGTATATCAGACACCTGGTTTTTACCTTTTTAATTTCTCCAAAATTGATCTTTTTTCCATGCCTTAGTTTAGATTTTAATACCTTTTCATTTGTATTATTGCAGTTAACTGTCTAATATTGGTTTTCCTGCCTCTGCTCTTTTTTCCTTCTTTGCCTGAGTGATTTATCATTCCTGTGCCTAAAATACCATGTAGTGAGGAGTTCCTTATTGCCCTCTGGATAAAATAGCTTGCTTGTACACCGGCAGGTCAGTCTCATCTCTTGGATTAAACCTTTTTAATGGGGAGTGGGTGCAGCAGTGCCATAGGGGAGATTCTGAAGGAGCAGTGGGAAAGACTGGGTTGCAGCGGGCTTGCCTGCCTGAGTGCTCCTTGCTGTTTGCCCCCTCTTGCCGTCCGGTAAGACGCAGGACCCTCTGTGACCCCTGCAGTTTCCTGCAACAGCACTGGTCGTTCACTTGCAGAATGTTTTTTTTAGCACGGTCTTCCTCAGTCTGGAATGGCCTTTCCTGACCCTACTTCTACATCTGAAATGAAAACTTCCCTGGTTCCTTGTTCCTCAGACACTGCCCTGTCCCTGCCAAATAATCATTGCTCTTCTTCGCCACTGATCGATCTTACACTTGTATTGTGTTCCTTATACGATGTCATTCTTCTCATGCATTATGAAAATTGAATTCTTATTTACATCTCCAGCATCTAGCAAGGGGATGGCACCTGGGAGACAAGTTTAATGTTTGTTGCAAGGTTAAATTGTGTGAGCAGTTTGTCCTGGACTATCTACGTAGCTTTTTCTTAGTTTGTGCTTTTCTGTTTTTATTTTCTATCAGAACCATCAGATTCAGGCGCCTCTGGGAGTGAAAATAGGTGTCACCTCGAAGGTGGGAGCGATCAAAAGGTAATCTTGAAGTTAACTTACTCCAGTATAATTCTTGAAAATTGGGAAGCTTATTAAAATTGGAAATTAGCTTTGTGGTGTTACCACTTAAGTTGTGGGTCTTTTCCCCTTTAATGCGTAGGACTCTGTGCAAGAGCTGCAGGAAGAGAAACCTTCATCCTCAGATTTGGTTTCTAGACCATCTACCTCATCTAGGAGGAGAACAGTCAGTGAGACAGGTAGATATGAATGTTTAATTGGCATTTTCAAATAGCTTTTTAGCATTCATTTTCTAATGAAATTAGTACATTTATGCTTAATGAAATTGTGCTTTTTTGGTTTAGATGAAATTCATTCATCTAATGAAGTTTCATTTTCATTTTTATGTGATTTATTTGGTTTAAAAATTGCTTTCTTAGCAACATTTTTCTGGTTGACTTACTACAGCAGGTACAGTTTACTGTGCCCCCTGGATTTTGTAGTTAGCCAGCTCTGTATCCAGGATAATAGAGGACAAGGATATACACTCTGTTTTACTTATTCTGGGTCACCTTAGCAGTTAACACATTTAATTGTTCCTAATGTGACAAAACATCAGTGAGTTTTAAAATGATAAATAACATCTTAGAAATAAAAATGAGATAAAGAAAATAGCTGAGCATTTTTGCAGAGAAAAGATAGTGGAGGAGGAAGCTGTTGTTTAATCAGACGTCATTATAACAAACCATGAATCAGGTGAAAGAAAATCAGTGAAACAGAATAGATAAACCCACACTAGAGTCTTATACATGAGGGCAGTAGGGGCAGAGGATGTCTTACTAAATACATGGGACTGGAACAAAAGGTTTGTTATTTGAGAAAAAAAATCAATTTCTATTTATACCTTATGCTAAAGTAAATTCCAGATTTACCTTCTAAGTATATTAAACATTTTTGGGGTTTGTTTGTTTTTTTTTTTTCAGAGAAAAAATTTTGTACCTTAAGAGTTGATTTAGACAGCAACCTTAGATTGTTTGTTTAATACAAGCTGTGGAAAGATTAAATCATGACTTAATGGAGATAATGTTCTGAAAGCAGCTTAAAAAGCTGTTAAAAATAATATTTTGCTATTACAGTGGACAGAGCCAATGAAAGAGTGTTGACTTTTGAAACAGCAGTTTAATTTTATTGGAGCTAAATTTTAGTACAAACAAATACTCATGACAGCTTAATTTCTAAGTAAATCTGTGTAGCAATTTAATTAACTTGTTTTTCCTTGTATGTCTAGAAGAAAACTCAGATGAATCACCTGGCGAATGTCAGAGGAAGCGCCACAAATCTGATAGCATTTCCTTTTCCTTCGACGAAAGCCTTGCTCTGTGTGTCATAAGGGAGCTACGTTGTGAAAGAAGCAGCAGCAGTGAATCAGCAGGGACTCCATCAAATCCGGTAATCTTCTCGTTTAAATAAACATGACTTATTTCAACAAGACTTATTTTTAAAATCTAATTTCGGCATTTCTAATAAGTATTCAGATAGAATGCTCGTGTATGATATTTGATTGCTACTATAGACAGTGATAAAATAATTTTTTCTTACTTTTTCTTCTTGAATTTTTATGAGTTTATATGCCAGACTGGTGACATGCCAGGGAGCAAGATGTCAGATGCTCCCAGTAAATTTTTTTTTCAAATAAACTGATGTAGATCTTCCCCACCCTAACCCTAGGTTTGGGGAGAATAGTGTGACATTGGAGTTGCATTAGGGTGTTTTGAAAAATTAGTACCAATATTAATACTTATTTTTTTAAGATTTTTAAATTTTTTTAGAGATGGGGAGGGAGAAAGAGAGGGAGAGAAACATCAATGTGCGGTTGCCACATGAGCACCCCCTACTAGAGACCTGTCCCGAAACCCAGGCACAAACCCTCACTGGGAATCAAACCAGTGATCCTTTTGTCTGCAGTCTGCTGCTCAATCCATGAGCCACACCAGCCAGGGCCAATATTAATAGTTATTAATGTCACCCTACATACTGGAGAATTTTGTGGACCACTGCACCAGTAGTAAATTCAAATAAATTGGAGTATAGTCTGAGTTTAGAAGTTTTTTTTAAATAAGGGAACAAAAATGAAAATTTATTTTGTTAGATATTTTAGGGTTTTAAGGCAAATTTGTCTTGAGTATTTAGAATAAAAATTTTTTTACTACAGTCATCAGCTAGTAAGTTGGCAGAATCTGAGCTTCATATTTGCCATATGTAGGTGTAGACATCAGGAAGGTCTGTCTACTGATGCTATGAAGTATGGTATATTACTGCACAGATGACAAATACCAGTACTTTTCATTGATAAAAATTCCAAAGTATTAACCAGGAATAAAATTTTTAAGAGATATCACTGAAAGAAGTTTTGTAAAGAAGTTTTCTGATAAGAGTACTTGACAAATGTAATATTTTTCTTGTCATTAAATACTGGTCTTTGAAATGTTACTAAAATTAGAACATTTGTTAGTGGTATGGCAGTACCTCATGGCCATTGTTCTGGATCTGAGTGATCCTTTTTTATTTCTCCAGAAGATATAAGGGACTGAACCAGTTTTGATAGTAACCCTATTCTTTTTATGTATTCTTGTTGCTTGTCTTATCTTCATTTTTCTTTTCCAAAGCAGTGATTTTATGCCTACAGATACGAACTCTACAGTTAGTATTTAATAGAGCTGTTACTTATGCTGGCCACTAGATGGCAGGAGAAGAGCAAGTTTATTCAGTAGATATTTACATGTTTTTTTTTTAAATTATTTTTTCTCTTTTACTGTTTCCTCTAATTTCCTTACTTAAGTGATCTATTTTTTTAAAAGATTTTATTTAATTTTTAGAGAGAGGGGAAAGGAGGGGGAAGGAGGGGGAGACACACTGATCCGTTGTCTCTCACATGCCTCCAACTGGCGACCTAGCCTGCAACCCAGGTGTGTGCCCTGACTGGGAATCACACCAGCAACCTTTCAGTTCGCAGGCCAGCACTCAGTTCACTGAGCTACACCAGCCAGGGCTTAAGTGTCTTTTCTGTGCCAGGTCCTATTTGGTACTGGGATATAGTAGTAGTTGAGGTAGATATGGTCCCTGCCCTCATGTTGATGCTGATACATCAACAGTTTAATAAATAAAACATTTAGTAAATGCTATGAAAATACAGGTTCTTGAAAGCAAATATGTATGATCTGACAACTGAATCCAATAAAATAAAACAACGTATACACAAACTTCATGTTTGGATAATTTTATTCCTTACAATCTCCTGTTAAAAAAATTTAACTTTTTTTTTCCAGAATTCCAGCCAAATTATATTTAAAGTTCTGTGCTTGCTTTCCTCCTGGAACCACTACCTTGTTATCAAAGCCATGTAGAGGGAAATCTAGTCTTTTTTTTTTTCTTTTGCTATTCCTATCCTAAAAATCCCTCTCTATTAGAAGTCTGGTTTTTTAGTTTAAGCCCTAAACTTGCTCGCCTCCTGCCATCTAGTGGCCGGCATAAGTAACAGCTCTATTAAATACTAACTGTAGAGTTCATATCTGTAGGCATAAAATCACTGCTTTGGAAGAGAAAAACGAAGATAACACAAGCAACAAGAATACATAAAAAGAATAGGGTTAGTATCACAATTGGTTCAGTCCCTTACATCTTCTGGAGAAATAAAAAAGGATCACTCAGATCCAGAACAATGGCCACAAGGCACTGCCATACCACTAAAATCCTAGTTGTAAAAATTTTTGGTAGGGCAAAAAATTTTTTTTAAATTTTGCTTCGTATAAGAATGTTATAGTTATCATTTGGTGTTGTCATTCACCTGCTTGTAAATGGAGTTAAAGGAAAGTGCATTTCCCTTTCATTTTTTCGGTGTAATAAACTTGTAGAACCAAGGCTACGTATTCTGGGTCCGTAGCAGGCAGTTTACATGATAGCTTGTTTTATCATCTCAGGACCCTCAGACTTCATTTGTAAATGGGAAAGCTGAGAGTTGAGGGTTTCAAATAACCTATGATCTCGTAACTAATAACTGTCACAATTGGAAATCAGATAAAACCAGGGATTTCTGACTTAAAAATTTAATATCTTTCCAGATAAGCCTGTATGATGCTTTTTATAAATATACAGTATTTAAAGTTTCTGGGTCATTGTTTTTTGAACATTAGCCAGAACTTTAAAAAAAACTTTAATATTGCTTTCTTCATATACTCTAGAACCGGGGTAGGCAAACTTTTTCTAGGAAGAGCCAGAGTCTAATTATTTGGGCTTTGCAGGCCATATGGTCTCTGTTGCAACTACTCAGTTCTGTTGCTGTAAGGCAAAGGCAGCCGTAGGCGACAAGTACACACAAGGGCATTGCTGTGATCAGTAAAGCTTTATAAAAAAAACTAAGAGGGTGGGGGCCAGTTTGCTGACCCCTGCCGTACAGGATGCTTTGTGAGATTTAATTTTTCTTGTGATTTACCCCCTTATTCTAAACTTGGTGTACTAAAGACTAGTTAATTGAAATATCTGGTTTGTTTGGTTACTTTATTTAAAGTGTTGTAGCTTGACTTCTGAATTTAACCTGATTGTGAGTGGAACCCTCGTTAGGAATTAGAACTGCAGCTTGATGAATGCTGCTTTTACCACTGCTTTCTTAACCTCAGTAACAAACAAAACGGAACAGTATTTTGACATAACAGTGGTTATGTCAGTGGTTATAAAATAATATGTTTTTAAAAATGATGGGAATTTATTAGAGATCATTTAATTCAAACTCCTTTCATAGATGAAGTGGCCGTGGCCTTTACAGGTTAAATATGTCCAAGGTTTAATCGCCACTTAATGGAAGTTTAGAATAAGAGTGTACGTATCCTGATTCCTAGACTTAATGGGCTTTTTCTAGCTGTAGCCTTCTGCTTTGCACATGCTCCTACCCTTACCCACTGATAGCAGATACTAGTTCTGAAGATTTTATTAGGTTCTTCCACTTTTCTGTTTAAAAAAAAAATTTCTAATGACTGAAACAAACCTGTTTGTTTTTTCTGGGCTTGTACCTCTCTTCAGAGTTGACCTCGGCCCCCCCTCAGGCCTTGTGTTTCAGAGCAGGGTCTCTAAAGACAACCTCGTTGATGATAGTTTGGTCCAAGGGGAAAAAACCCAGATCTTTGACTTCTTGGCAGTTTTCTTGCCTGTGGTGCTAGCTGTCTTGTTGCAGGGATAGCAGTCAATTCCGGCCACCAGAGCATGGCTGCAGGGGTGGTCTGAGGAGCCATCATCAGTGTTCTTCAGGTTGGCCGTTTTGCGTCTGGAGTAGCGTCTGGCCAGGACCAGCACCAGTTTCCCGAGTTTCATAAACGTGCCCGTTTCTACAGCAGCCACTCAGGTCTACAGCAGAAAGGAGGTTCTTACACTACTAAATAGAGGCCTAAAGTGCGGAATCACATGAGCAGACGCAGCATTTTTTTGAAATTTTTTTGAAATAGCTTTCAAAAAATTATTTCTGGAAGGTCTTCCAAAGAAATTCTCAAAGTTCATTATAAAATATAAATCTCATAATTACTGCTTTGTAGTAGCTACTAGCATTCTACCGGTCTGAAGATGCAAAGGTGATTAAGACATGGTCCTAACTCTTAAAGTGTGTATAATTCAGATAAGAAAGAGGTGTGCATAACTACGTTTTTCATAGTTTATGTGGGGAAATACAATGAGTAATATATAAATAGTAGAGATAGTGAAGATTCGGGGAGCTCTTTCAGTTATGATTTGACAGAGGCTTTGGTGAAAAAAGGGTGAGCAGGACTGACACCTCGTCACTGCGGTTAGAGAGGGAAAGCGGAAGAGGAAGTGCCGCGTCTGGTTTAGGGAGCAGTGTAGATCTGACCGGCAGTTAATGTTTTTGAGGGGGAGGGAGTGTTTTGTTGGAGATAAGCTGAAAATGTTAATATAGTCAAACTGTATTGTGCCTTGAACACCAAGTAGATTTGGCCTTTTTCCTTAAGGTAGCGGGGTTTGGGACAGGTTAAAGAACGTATTGAGTAGTAATGACCCAGAATCTTAGTCTAGGTGTCAGTGTGCAAGATAGAACTGAGGCAGAATTAATTTAGGAAGCTGTTACAGAGGCCAACAAATAATGTACAGTATCTCTTTCCCCCCGGATTTTAGGATCTCGATGCTGCTGTCAGTGAACAGTCAGGTGACTGGTTGGATCAAGATTCAGTTTCAGATCGATTCAGTGTAGAATTTGAAGTTGAGTCTTTAAACTCAGAAGATTATAACCTAAGTGAAGACGGACAAGACCTCTCAGATGAAGATGATGAGGTAGTTTTTTTTCTCTAATTCTAAAAGTTCTACAGTATTTTTCATATTCATTGACTGATGAGATTGAAATGATGCTTTCGGATTTCCCTTGAAATACTTGAGTGTGATGTGTTCAGACTAGAATATTGTTATGTGAACTTGAGGCTTCATAGTTCCTTGTCTTACTTATATTTTTTATGAATATACCAAGAAGTAAGTAGGCCCCAGTGAGCATTGCTATAATAGTCTGCTGGTTTTAAAAAATATTTAATTCAATTCTCCTCTGTTAAGATTAATTTAGTTTTTACAAAAGTGAAGCATGCATGTAGTTACATAAAGTCGTGTAGTATTCAAGGTCTGTTGCCTACATTTCTGGCTGATTCACTGTTATTTAATACCTCCGTATTTATGAAATAAGATGCTTATAATGAATTTCTTGCTTTATTCATTTTAAACATCCCGTCTGACTTTTTATGATAATGGCTCAGGATTTCACTGATCTCCATTTCTCCCTCTTTACACTCACTCATTCCATTTGACCTTTATCTCAGAATTTCTTATATATAGTCGTAAATGCTATTTATTTAGCACCTACCACTAAGAAGCCTTCCTGGTTGAAAAAATAATGGATTTATTTTATTAGGTGTATCAAGTTACTGTGTTTGAAGCAGGGGAGAGTGATACAGATTCATTTGAAGACGATCCTGAAATTTCCTTAGCTGTAAGTAGCATACACGTATTTTTAAGGTGTCAAAAAATAACATTGAAGTCAAGATTAGAATATGTCTAGTCTACTCCCTGATATGAGATAATTTTTATAATGTTAAAAATCTTTAAACTCTTAATAGTTTAAAGCAGCAGTCCCAAACCTTTTTGGCACCAGGGACTGGTTTCTTAGAAGATAGTTTTTGCCTGGACTGGGGTGGGGGGTGGGGAGAATGGTTTCGGGATGATTCAAGCTCACCTGCTGTGTGGCCCAGTTCTTATCAGGCCTGGACCAGTGCTAGTCAACGGCCCAGAGGTTGGGGACCCCTGCTTTAAACCATTTTTGTTCTTTATTGTGTTAGGATCTGTTGCTACATTTTTAAGTTTTTTTGAGCTGGAATTTGAACTTTGAAAGAACACTGTTATGGAAAATTTCCAGGATGTATAGTGTACCAAATATTACCGGTGTACTTATTACTAACCTTTAATAGTTACCAACATTCTGCCAGTCTTTTTTCTTCAGAGGGGAAAGGAGGGAGAAAGGGAGAGAAACATTGATGTGAGAGGGAAACATCGATTGGTGCCTTCCAGACATGCCTGGACCAGGGGACTGAACCTGCAACCCAGGCGTGTGTCCTGACTGGAAATTGAACCCATGACCTTCCAGTTTGCGGGACGATGCTCAACCAACTGAGCCACACCAGCTAGGGCCATTTTGCTAATCTCGTTGAATAGAAACACTTTCATTTTGTTTGTATTAGAATGTGGTAGGATATGCCATTAAAGAAATCAGGACTTAAACATTGTATTGCCTCACTGGGTTCCTGAGATATTGGAAGTTGTTTTTATTTTTGTTTTTAAGATTTTATTTATTTATTTTCAGGGAGAGAGGAGGGGAGAAGGGAAGAGGGGAAGAAACATCGATGTGTGGTTGCCTCTTACATGCCCTCAAGCAGAGACCCGGCCCACAACCCAGGCATGTGCCCTGACAGGGAATCGAACTGGCAACCCTTTGGTTTACAGGCCAGCACTCAGTTTACTGAGCCACACCAGCCAAGGCCTGGAAGTTTTATTAACTGAATATTTGCTTTAAGTTTTGTTAATGTTGCCTCTTATATTTGAAGAGGGAATCTCATTTTTCTTTCTGAGTTGAAAACAATTATCCAGATGCAAAAGTGAAATTATAAAATTTTAAATCATTTTTATTTTTCATTTATAGTTGACACAGATTATTATATTAGTTTCAGGTGTATGCCCCAGTGATAGGCATTACATGACTTACTAAGTGATCATCTGATAAATCTCAACCCATCTGACAGCATGCATAGTTATTAGAATGTTATATTCCCTGTGTGCACATTACATCCCTGTGACTGTTCTGCAACAACCAATTCGTACTTCCTAATCCCGTCACCTTCTTCACCCATCCCCCAAACCGCTTCTCATCTGACAGCTGTCCAAATTCCATACATATGTGTGGATATAGCTAAAATATAGGTATCTGTCTATATATATTTACTTTGTTTTTTACAATCAGTTGTTGACAGGCATGCATTTATTTCCATTTTATTTTTATATATTGATTTTAGAGAGAGAGGGTGAGAAGGGAGGGGAGAGACAGAAACAGACAGATATGGACCTATTGCTTCACCCGTTGATGCATTCACCGGTTGTTCCCCGCGTGTGCCCTGACCAGGGATTAAACCTGCATCCCTGGTGCACTGGGGTGATGCTCCAACCAACTGACCCACCCAGCCGGGGCTGTTCATGTTTTATCCTTTTTTTCTTCTTGTTAACAAAGACTCTTTAACGTTTTGTACAGTATTGGTTTGGTTGTGATAAACCCCTTTAGCATTTTTTTTTGTCATATAAAGAGAAGCGTTTTCTGTCCTTTATTTCTGACTGGTCCTTTTTTATGCTATTGAAGTTCCCACTGAGTTCATTGAGCATAGCCAGTGTTTTGAACTCTGCATTTAATATATTGCTTGTCTCCATTTTGCCTAGTTCCTTTTTGGTGTTTTGTTCTGTTCTTTCATTTGGGTCATGTTTCTTTGTCTCCTCATTTTGGCAGCCTCCCAGTGTATGTTTCTATGTATTAGGTAGAGTTTCCACATCTTCTGAGCTTGGTAAGGTGGCCTAGTGTTGTGTAGGTGTCCTGTAGGGTCCTACAGTGGCACAGCTTTCCAGGTGCACCCCCATATGGGCTGTGTACACCCTCCTCTTGTAGTTGAGCCTTGGTTGCTGTTGGCATGTCTATGGGAGGGATTTATGCCCAGTCTGATCAGCTGCAAAGCTGGCTGTGACCACCCACCTTCAACCGCCATGATGGATCAGCTGTGTAGGGACTCACCCCACAGAGCAGGATTTACTTCGTCGGGGCTGTGTTGCCTGCTGAGTCCACCCCTTGAGTGCGTTGCTTGTGGTTGGGTGGTGATGCTTCAACATGGTCTGCAGCTGTCCACTGGTTGAACTGGCTGTGGGGCCTGCCAGGAGGGTCAGTCTAAAGTCAGCCACTGCCTGTGTGCTGCTCAGGGTCACCAGGCATGAGCTACAAAGTGATTTCCAAATAGCTGGTAATTAATTGTGCTGGGCTTGGAGGTGCCCAGGGGAAGCCATGCTGCAAATCAAGACTGGCTGCTGCTAGTGCCAGGCCTGGGGCTACTTAGCAAGAGGTAGGGGTTTGGGAGTTCACTGAGGCCAGTTGTTGCTTGTTTGAGAGATTTTAGGAAAATCTGAAGCATGAGCCAAGACAAGCCATTAGTATGGAAAAGCCACTGGAAACAGCTTGGGTGGGTCCAAAAGTTGGATGGAGCAGACACTCGGAATCACTAGGATGGGGTAAACAGTGTGAGCCAGGCTGTTGGAGACTCAGGTATGGTGTCTGCCTGGGGGCTAGGTCAGGGGAGGGCTAATCAAGGGAACAGTGGCCTCTGCCAGCACTTCTGTCTGGGAGAAAGCTGCCCCCCAGCTCTTGCCCTGATGCTGGGCAATTCAGTTTTTCCCTCTATGTTTCTGGTGCCTTTCAGGCTGTTGCCCCAGCACTGGAACTCAGAGGAAATGAGTTTGAGTAAGTCTGTGTGCAGGCCCTTTAATAAGAGAAACTGCTTGGTATACCCAAAGCCCTCTCTTTCCCTCAGACTTAATCCCTGCTGGTTTTTACAGCCAGAAGTTATGGGGACTTCTCTTCCTGGCACTGGAACCTTGGTCTGGGGGCCCTGTGTAGAGCTGGGACCCCTTGCTCCTGATTTTTATCTGCCATACGTGAGTGTGGAGACAGCTTGTTACTGTCTCTACCCATTCTACCAGTCTCCATGTGGCTTCTTTAATTCCCTAGTTGTAGGACTTCCATTCAGCCAGATTTTAGTCGGTTTTGAATGATGGTTCTGGAATTCAGTTGTAATTTTGATGTGGTTGTTGGAGGAGGCAAGTACCATGTTTACAACTATGCCGCTGTCTTGACTGAAAGCAAAATTGTAAGATTTTTGAAGAATTTTTTGTTCTATGAGAAAATAATTCAAGTAACTAGACTCATTTGATGTCAGGTTGAGTGAGACGTGTCAGACATCTTGCAAAGAAAGGATGGACACGTAACGGGCATACACTTTGGCTAGTGACCGGGATGATAGATTTTAGCTGGCAGTGATTGTTGAAGAATGTTTTAGCATTGCTTTTGTGAGTGAAGTTAGGGGACACTCAGAGTCCGTGGCAGGCTGAGCAGCAGTTTCATCTAGACTCACCGGGTGGACTATGGGCATGGTGTACAGGGTCGAGCCTTTAAAGAAATGGAATGGGTACAGCTCTCATCACAGAGTAGAAGATCAATCCCATAGCACTTGCTTCAACTTGCTGCACTTTATGGGTTCATGGTTAAGCATTAGCTGGAAAAAGAATACCGTAAATCTCACACTTGAAGAAAGACTTCATACGTTGACTGCTTTATATAAAACATGAAATGCTGAAAATTGAGCTGTGTGATACATTTTACCTTCAGCATTTTAAAGGTGTTAGTGTTAATATGACTTAGTTATTACAGGGTTACAGAAACTAACTGTCTTGTTTCATTGAAGGACTATTGGAAGTGTGCTTCATGCAGTGAAAGGAATCCTCCCCTTCCATCACATTGCAACAGATGCTGGGCCCTCCGTGAGAATTGGCTTCCTGAAGACAAAGGGACGGAACAAGGAAACATGCTTGAGAAAACTGAACTAGAAAACTCAACACAAGTGGAAGAGGGCTTTGATGTCCCTGATTGCAAAAAAAATACAGGGAATGATTCCCAGGAATCATGTGTTGCGGAAAATGATGAAAAGATTACACAAACCTCCCATTCCCAAGAAAGTGAAGACTTTTCTCAGCCATCAACTTCTAGTAGCCTCATTTATAGCAGCCAAGAAGATATTAAAGAGTTTGAGAAAGAAGACACACAAGACAAAGAAGAAATTATAGAAAATAACTTGCCCAGTAATGCCATTGAACCTTGTGTGATTTGCCAAGGCCGGCCTAAGAATGGTTGCATTGTTCATGGCAAAACAGGACATCTTATGGCATGCTTTACATGTGCAAAGAAGCTGAAAAAAAGAAATAAGCCATGCCCAGTATGTAGACAACCAATTCAAATGATTGTGCTAACTTATTTCTCCTAGTTGCCCTGCTTATAAAATTAAAATTATAGCCCTGGCTGGTGTGGCTCTGGATTGAGCACTGGCTTGATAACCAAAGGGTCATCAAGCCAGTGCTCACTGGTTCGATTCCCAGTCAGGGCACATGAGAAGGGGGTGTGTGAGAAGCAACCACACAATGATGTTTCTCTCCTCTTTCTCCTTCCTTTCTCCCTAAAACTTAATAAATAAAATATTTTTTAAAAAGATTACAGCCCTGGCCTGAGTGGCTCACTTTGTTGGGGGTATTGTCCTGTGGACCAAAGGGTAGTGGGTTTGGTTTCCATCTGGCACATACCTAGGTTGTGGGTTCGAGTTCTGGTTGGAACACATAGGGGAGGCAACTGATTGATATTTCTCATACCCATGTTTTCTCCCTCAATAAACATGTCCTTGGGTGAGGATTTAAAAAAACACAAAAAACTGCTGTTTGTAATGGATAAATTTGAAGATAGCCAGTATTCTCATCTATGGCATATCATTTCTGCCTCTGATAAGATCTTTTAAGAAAAAAAGTCCACTTAAATATCTTTTTTATTTTAACTTCCTACAACTGTATGGATACCACGTAGTAATAGAAACAGCCTCCCTCCCCCTAAAAATAAGTAGGACAGTTAAATGTAACTTATTTAGCACCTTTCATGTAAGGAGAAAAAGTTTCTGAAAGATTTAATTACTTACATGTGGCGGACTCCGGCCAGCAGAGCACACCTGTGTGACTGAAGACGACAGTAAATGCACAGGCTACAGCAGTCCTGTGGAGACAGGGGGACGGCCCGGCCCCTCAAGAGGAGAGCGCCCCGGCCCTTGCCTAGACAAGCTTTTATTGTTTTTCTTGGGTCTTACATCAAAGAAGGGTTTATTATCCGTTACGTAGAATATTATCTACATTTTAGGTACAGTCAGAGAAATGAAAATAACACATGCAGACGGGAAAGGTGGTGAGCTGATTAGCTCCGTCTTTGGGAAAATTTACACAGACTTTGGAAATTACCTTGAAGATAGACAATACACATCTACTGTTTCAGACCAGGGTGAGGGAGTTTTAGCAAGAGCAGGCCATAACAGTCTGTATGCATTTTCTAGGCCTGATTCCCACGGGAGAACTCGGTTTGAAGGTCTGGCTCCTG
>PVKM010025444.1:0-19951 GCA_004027735.1 Carollia perspicillata | reverse complement strand
ACAGTGTTATGATCGACTCCACTGTGATATTACAGCATACCAACCTTCCGTGTACATCTCCACCCAGCTGCCTTAAACACACATTCTCTCTTCCCTATTTCTAAGTTTGTGTTCTCGATTTCTGTAAAATTACATCATCATACTTTGCCCAGCCTAAAACTGTTCCCCATACACCCAATTATCTTCTAATTCCTAACAACTCCACTTCACCATATCTTTCTCATTTGTCTCCTGTGTTTCATTTTCACTGTCTCTACCTAAGTCAGGTTCTGATAACCAGGTATTGACTATTGCCAGAGTCTCCGAGTTGATTTTCCTGCATACAGGATTATTCTTCTCTCATTTGTCCTTTCTAGTGCTTTTGGACTAATCTTCTTAAAATGCAAAGTAGATTTCATGATTTATTTATTTAAAATTAAACATTAGCACCCATTGCTTAGACTATGGACTGTAAGCTTCTTAGACCATTATTGAAGTCATAAAGTATCATTTCTATTCATTTTTATTCTTGCATAAAGTCTGTTTTTCAATTAAACTGTCCCTGTATTCTCACCTTGCATTTCCCACTGCTTCAAATATTTCCTCTATTCATAATTTCCAGTGCTTCTTCCAAGATGTTGGCACAGGAAAACCCTGGACTCACCTTTTCTACAGACAGCAATTGTCCCTGAAGAAGAACTGAGGGTTGACTGAATGCTTGTGCACAACCAATGAGAAAGAGATCAAACAGAAACAGGTAGGATTGATGGAGACACAGTACATGGGACCCCCTCTCCCAACGCACCAAACTGAAGTAGGGAACACTCACTGAATGAAGGACATGGAAGCTGACTTGCCCGCCCTGGCGCCATGAAAACTGTAGGTCTAGGGCCAGGCAAATCTTACTCCCATAATTCCCTAAGGCTCACACCCCCTCCAGCTTCATCTCCAGGACCCAAACCCCCCATGCAGCTTATCTCTGGGACTTTCTGCAGACCACACCCACTTCGACTACAGGTCCAACTGGCCCTTCAAGGTGGTTACAGTGCAGCTTGCCCCCAGAGTAACCCTTGGCCCTTGAGAACTTCTGGGTTTGGCCCTCTGTACAGCTTGTCCCTAGGACTCCCTACAGCCTGAGCCTCCTCCAACTCCAGTTCCAGCCAGCCTGTCAAGGTGACCATGGTGACGCTGACCCTGAAATACCCCATGGCCTGAGCCAGCTCCAAATAAGCCCCAGTCACCCACCCAAGTGGCTCCTACAAGGTCTGCTCCTGGGCTACTGCATGTCTTGCACCTATTCCAACTTTAGCTCTGGACCCTGGTACAGCTTCCTCCTGGGACTTCCCACAGACACACCTATTTCAACTCCAGCTTCAATCAACCTGCCAAGGGGACCCTGGTGCTGCCTACTCCCAGGACTCCCTTTGTCTTATGGCCTCTCCAGTTGAAGATCCAGCTGGCCACCAAAGACAGCTGTCTCTGAAAGGTATATAAAAATGTAAAATCAATGGAAATAATGGTGAACGAGGAGAGATGGATTATATCAAAACCTTATCTAAGGAATGTTAGTTTGCCCAAGCCTAAGCTTGGTATGTCCTGGCAGCCAGGACCACAGGGTACCATGATGTTTTTCAAAGCTCTCATCATAAAAGAAAACTCAGCAGACATTCAGAAAATCTTAAATTTCTTCATACACCAAACTCTAAGATAAATTATGTAGATTTTTATGAGATAAACATTAAAATGGAGAGGATCTTCAAAGAGTTTTAACAGAAATTATCCTCAAAGACTCAGAATCTAAAAGTCCCCATATAATCATGTCTATTGGCTACTTTTCCCTCCTTAACTCTTACTATGTTGGACTTCAACAACTCTGTTCAAACCATTACTGAAATGTTCCGAACTGCACACTGCCTCTGGACCTTCTACTAGCTCCTCCCTTTACTACCCACCTTCTTCTTTGTGTGCTGGTTCTGCTCCCTCTCTTCACTGAGCTTCTCTGCTGCAATGTTCTCTCTGCAGGGACCAACGTACAGTATTTTAAAGAATAATCTGCCCTGGCTTGTGTAGCTCAGTGGATTGAACACAGGCCTGCAAACCAAACAACCGCAGTTTGATTTCCAGCCAGGGCACATGCCTGGGTTGCAGGCCAGATCCCAGTGGGGCACGCACAAGAGGCAACCATACACGGTATTTCTCTCCCTCTCTCCTTCCCTTCGCCTCTAAAGATAAATATAAAAAAATCTTAAAAACAAAGAATAATCTCTCATTATTCTCTGTATTCTAACTTCACTTTATTTTATTAATGATGCTACCAAATTTTATCACATACAGCGGTGGGCAAAAGTAGGGTTACAGGTTTTCATATGGAAAAATAATTAACAAATAATACAGATTAGTAAATAAATAATAATATGAGAATAAAACTCTGTGTTATACATACAACTGTAAACCTACTTTTTCCCACCCCTGCATTTATTTGGTATTTTTAATATCTTTAATATCTATCTTCCATATGAACATGTAAGTTCCTTGAGGCCAAATAATTTTCACTGTTTTGTTCACTCTTATATTTCATGCTACTTAGGAGAATACCCAGCACATAGAGAGCATACCAGAAATATTTGTTTACTAGTTAAATAAACTATGTGTTATATATTTATTTATTGTATTAACCCCAAAATAATGTATTTAAGATTTAATGTTGAAGCTTAATTATATGAAATAATTTCCCAGGGGAATGGAACATCTATAGTCCAAGTAATAGCTTTCACATTATGGGCTTTTATACAGGAAATGATAGAAATAGCAAAATCAAAAAAGCCACCACTAAAGCACTAGTTTTCTATTGCTTCATAGCAAATCACTACAAACTTCAAGGCTTAATGCAAAACCCATTTATTATGTCACACTTCTATATCTCAAAGGCTGGGCATGAAGTGTCTAAATTCTTTTCTCAGGGCTTCAGGAGACTGAAATAAAAGTTTCTGCTGGGCTACATTCCCATTTGAGGTGTGGGGTCTTCTTCTAAGCTCCTGTTTTTGTTGAACAAAGTAAATCCCTTGTGGTTGTACATCTAAATTTCTTGCTTCTTTGATACTGTTGGCCAGGGATTGGCTGAGCTCCCAGGGGTGACCCTCGAGTCCTAGGTGTATGCGACCCTCTCACAACATAGCAGCTTACTTCTCAAAAAACCAACGAATGAATTTCTCACACTTGAAATCTCCGTTCCCTTTTAAGGCCTCCTAATTGACTTTCTGCCGGTCAATTGACCTAATTGACTTTCTGCAGTTTTGTAACATAACATACTTTAATTAATGGAGTGAAAATGATCACATTCACTGTCTCAGTTACACTCAAGAGCAGGGATTATACAAGGTGTGTATGCTAGAAGCAGAAATGTAGACCATCATGGAATTGCGTCTACCACACCTCATATGCTACTATTCCAAATTAAGTCCAGTCAAAGTTGTTGCTATTCTCATTTAAAAGAGAAGAGAGGTAAATGGCTGCTAACCTCTATGGAACAGGCATAACACTTAGCTTCCTAGTCTATGGGACTAATGTTATTTAAATTCCAATATATATTATATATTAAAATTATTGTGCTTATTTTTCCATCTTAAGATGATTATTTAATTTGAATTTAGAAATAGTAATATAAATATTGCTAGCCATAGATATGGAAAATTAACTGTTACTAATCCAACAAACCAATTTATTTTAGAGTTATTCTTTATATTTGAAACAGAAACATTCTTATGTCAAGGATTTCAAAAGCAGGAATCATGCAGTGCAAATCCCTGCTTTTTGTTAGGAAATAATTTTAAGGCATATGTTCTCATTGGAAAGGAACTTCAGATCCTAAAGATATAGATATCACTATAGATATAGTTTATTATTTAATAAATATCTAAAAGTAATCTCAGCACATTTCTTCTTTTCATAACAGTGTTGAGGTATGTTTGCAGGAAGTAGTGGGGAAGCACACGATGAATTGAGACCTTGCCTAACCCGTAGATCTTTCTGGCTGATTCTAACACACAAAACTGGAATGGTGCTTGTTACTTTAGGATTTAGGGATAAGAAAATTGGAAAAATTTTCTGAGTTTGTGAAAAATACCTAGGTAATGATATGGAATTCCCTCCACTGATCAAATTATGTAATTCCTTCATTTTTATTAATTATTCATTAGATTCACTTTTATAAAGATGTATTTTTCCTCTTTAAAAATGTGGTGCAATGTATTGTAAAAGATAGGTGTGCCGGGAGACTGCTGTTTTGCGAACTCCTGAGGAGCTTGCTCTGGTTATAATCTGAAGCCAGCCCCCATGTGGGGAGGGCAGGGGGAGACCAAAGAAAGAGGCAAACCACTCCCGATGGATGGTAGATGGCAGTTTTAATGAGCAAGGGAACTTCCCTATGAGGCTTATTTTGGGGGGCTGCAAGAGGAGTAGTTTTCTGGACCCCCAAACCTTAAATGTTTATACAGAAGCTTTGGGAGAGGGGAAGGCGGTCAGGAATGCACATTCCTAAGATGGGAGAGGGGGCGGGCGCGCGCCTCTAATTGCTCCAGTCCAGCTTGTGGTCCGCTGGCAGTCACGTGTTTTTCTTTTGCCCAAATTTTTCCAGTTTTAACAGCTTCTGCAAAGTAGTATTAAAATGTTGAAACAAACTTTTAGACAAAACAAAACAAAATGTTTGGTTTATCAGTGTTTCTTGGAAAATTCTTTCTCTCTTTTCTGGGCCTCTCCCAACATGACTAAAGGATGAGCTTTAATCTGGGAAGGCAATGGATAAAATAAACTACAGTGGGAAAAAGTACAACTGAATTTGGATAAATAAAGATTATATACAGTAGAGCTGGGAAAAACCAAAAACTTCCAGGATTTGAGTCTTCCTCTCCAACATTGCAACACAGGTTGAAGCCACCTGTACCCCATGCAGACTCAGGTTACACTCAAAGCAGGGCAAGTGAGGAGCCAGAAAGTTTGCCCAGGGACTACTCTCACATATATTAGAAATACATATATTAGAAATATATTAGAAATAATTTTAAATATTAGACATATTTAAATAGTATTTAGTAATACTAGAATGATATTAGAAATAGCATTATATTCATTATTTTTATAATTACTTTGTGCTCTAAGACTAAGACTTTTGTGGATACATGTCTTTTCTAATAACTGGCAGTGTCTGAATTCAAATCAGGAGAATGTAAAGTATTAATTTAGTATATTCAGTTTTAATTATTTTTATTAATCAACTAATATTTCCTAAAACCTTTTCTGACCTGCTGCCTATTGTTATAGTTATATGTAATCCTCTAGTGTTTAAAAATAGTATTTATTTTTAATAATATGAGATAGTTACACTTTTATTTATATTAATAAATTATTAAAATTTGTGTTATTTAATATAGCTATAATAGCAAACTATTTTGAATTTTTCCCACTAAGAAGAAAATTTGACGTTAATTTTTTAAATTTTTCATTTGCAGTTGACTTTCAGCATTATCTTAGTTTCAGGTGTATAACTTAGTGACTAGACATGTGTCTAATTTACAAAGTGATCACCCTGATAAGTCTAGTACCCCCATTTGGCACCATACATAGTTGTCATGATGTTATTGACTATATTCCTACATGATTCTTTATATCCCTGTGACTGTTTCTGTAGCCGACATTTTGCACATGTTAATCCCTTCCCCATTTTCACTCGTACCCCCAACCTCCTTTCCATCTGGCCATCATCAAATGTCCTCTGTATCTCGGAATTTCTTTCTGTTTTGTTTGATCATTTATTTTGATTTTTAGGTTCAACATATATGTGATATCATACGGTATTTCTCTTTTCCTTATTGTAACAGATAGCAAGATTTTATTCTTTTGTACATATGTGCCATCTCTTCTTTATCCATTAGTCTATTCATGGACACTCGGGTTGCTTCCACATCTTGGCTATTGCAAATAATGCTTCAATGAGCATAATGATACATATATCTTCTTGAATTAGTGTTTTGAGTTTCTTTCGATAAATATCCAGGAGTGGAATTACCAAACCCTTATTTGTCTCTTATTATATAGCCTTTAAGTCGATCTTGTCTAAATATTGGTATCCCAGTTTATTTTGTTTTGTTTTTATTTTGTTTCCCTTGGCATGAGGTATCTTCTTCCTTCATCTCTCTTAACTTTCAGACAATTTGTGTCTTTCAATACAAAGTAGGTGTTTGTAAGTAGCACATGTATGGGTCTTGTTTTCTTATTCTTTCAGCAACTCTAAGTCTTTTGACTGGAGCATTTAATTCATTTACATTCAAAGTAATTATTAATAGTTACATAGTTTTGCCATTTTATTATTCATATTTTTCTTCTTAAAGAAATCCCTTTAATATTTCTTGTAATACTGGTTTGGTGGTGATCTTTATCTATTCTTTGATTCTAAATGATAGCCTTGCTGTGTTGAGTAATCTTGGTTGTAGGTCCTTGTTTTTCAACACTTTGAATATTTCTTGCCAGCCCCTTCTGGCCTTCAAAGTGTCTTAAAAAATCAGCTGGCAGTCTTGTAAGAGCCACCTTATAGGTAACTATTTTTCTCTCTCTGCTTTTAAGATTCTCTCCTTATTTTTAAATTTCGGTATTTTAATTATGATGCGGATTTTGGTGTGGGTCTCTCCAGGTTCATATTGTTTGGACTCTCTGCCTTTTCTTGACTTATGTGCCTATTTTCTTCACCAGGGTAGAGAAGTTAATCATCACTATTTTTTAAAATAGGTTTTCAATTTCTTGCTCTCTCTCTTCTCCTTCTATTTTCCCTATGATGCAAATGTTGTTATGTTTAGGGTTGTCCCAGAGACCCTTTAACTATCCTCATTTTTTTTTTTTTGCTATTCTGATTGGATTTTTCTGCTACCTTATTTTTCAAATTGCTGATCCAATTCTCTGCTTCATCTATTTAACTGTTGATGCCCTCTAATGTATTCTTCATGTCAGTGATTGTATTCTTTATTTATGACTGGTTCTTTTATGATTTTCTTGTCCTGTTTTATGTTTTCTATTCTTTGTTGAAGTTCTCATTGAGATCATTGAACATCCTTATAAACTGTGTTTTGAACTCTGCATCTGGTAGAATGCTAGTCTCCATTTGATTTCATTCTTTTTCTACATTTTTGTCCTGCTGTTTTATTTGGGACTTATTTTCATCTCCTTATTTTGGCTTCCCTCCCACGTTTGTTTCTATGTATTAAGTAGAGCTGCTCCTAGTCTTATTAGGTGATCTTATGTAGTCGATGTCTCATGGGGCACAGTGGCACAGTCTTCCTGTTCATCTGAGCTAGGTGCTCCAAGTGTGTTTCTTGTATGTATTTTATGGGTCTTCTGGTTGTAGTTGAGCCTTGATGGCTTGCAGTACCTCAACAGGAGAGATTGAATCTCAGGCTTATTTGCTATGAGGATTGGTCATGACTATAGCAGAGGAACTGTTGTGCCAGGGCTGACCTCATGGAGCAGGATGCATTTTGATGGGATTCCAGTGCCTACCAAGTCTACCCTTCAGGTGTGTCTTTAGTGGAGATGGTTGGTTGGTGCTATGGTGTGGTCTGAAGCTAACCACTAGGTGTGTTGGTTTGGGGCCTCTGGTGTTGGCCCAGGTCAGCCTCTGCAATGGGGCCACCTGTCATGATCTGCAGATGTTTGCCTCTTGTTTGGGGCTTGGCTGTAACTGTGAGATGTTAAGCTTTGAACTGAGGCTGACTACCACTAGTGTCAGGTTTGGGGCAGTTTAGTAAGGGGTACAGGGCATGCTAAGGCCAGACATGACTTGTTTGGGGTTGGTGAACCTTTGAGAGATTTTAGGAAAGTTTGCAGCATGAGCCAATACAGGCCACATGTATGGGAATTCCACTAGAAATGGCTTGAGTAGGCCCACAAGTTGGGTGGGGTGGGGTCTCAGGGTGGGATGAACAGTGTTAGCTCCCTTGAGGGAAACTCACCTACGGCACTTGCCTACACATTCAGGGAGCAAAGGAACAACGGTGTTTTACAGATCTCTGTCTTGGAGAAAGCTGCCCCTCCAGCCCTTGCTCTGAAGCCAAGTAATTTACTTCTTCTCTGTTTGTCCCATGTGCTTTTTGACCTGCTGCTTCAGCGCTGGAGCTCAGAGCAAGTGAGTCTGTCAGCAAGTAAGTGCATGCATGGACCCTTTAAGAGAGTCGCCTAAGAATCTGGCAACTCTCTATCTTACTCA
This sequence comes from Carollia perspicillata, assembly GCA_004027735.1. Taxonomy (NCBI): domain Eukaryota; kingdom Metazoa; phylum Chordata; class Mammalia; order Chiroptera; family Phyllostomidae; genus Carollia; species Carollia perspicillata. The sequence continues at coordinate 11,724 of PVKM010025444.1, read as the reverse complement.
GCTATAATTCCCTCTGGTTTTCACAGCCAGAAATTATGGGGACTTCTTTTCCCAGCACTAGAACCCTGGGCTAGGGAGGGCATGTGTGTCTGTGACTTCTCAGTCCTCAGGGGAACCTCTGCAGCCAAGATATTCCTCCTGATTTCTAACCACCATGCACCAGTTTGTTTGCATCTCATGTGTCCTACTTGTCTTGATGTGCCTTCTTATTTTCATCCTTAGTTGGAGGACTTCTGTTCATCTAGACTTCAGGTGGTTTTCAATGATGGTTGTTCTGCAGTTTAGTTGAAATTCTGTTGTGGATGTGGGGGGATGCGAACACAGTATTTATTTATCTACTCTGCTATCTTGAGATGTCTCTAAAATTTTACTTTTAAATAATTAAATAATAAAGAGCATTATTTGTTAATGCATAAATTAAAATTTTAACATGTTGTGTTTCGATGCCATATATTATAAAATGTAAGCTAAAACTTCTCTACCTTTTTGTCATTAAATATAGACAAAACTTCTTTAACTGATATTTGAATGTTTGTATCATATTGGTTTTTACATCTCTGTTGTTAATTTCTTAATTACAAAAAAAGAAAGAAGGTTGCAAGCTGCTTTATGAAAACACTTATCAATAGTGCCATGTAGATGTGTCTTGTTTTTATACATAACAAAAACAAGTTAAATTCAATATATGTGACAATATTCTCTTTGAATTATTAACCTTGAATTCCTAGAGAAAATTATTTCTGCTTTATTGGAATGGGAATCAACTAAATGCGATTTTCAAATCTGAAAACAATGATGTTGGCACAAATTTGCAGACATATGTACACTTTTTTCCCTTTACTTTCACCTCTGGTTTTTAATATCCTTTGGTTTATTTTTTCAAAATTTTCAAATATATATTTTTTAGATTGTATTTATTTATAGAGAGAGGGGAAGGGAGGAAGAAAGAGGTTGAGAAACAGCAATATGTGAAAGACACAAGGATCAGTTTCGTCTCACATGCCCCTAACTGGGGACCTAGCCTGCAACCCCGGCATGTGCCCTGACTGGGCGCAGTCCAGCGCTAGATCCACTGAGACACGCCAGCCAGGCTCCTTTGGTTTCTCAATATAATATCTTTAATCAGTGATTTATAAAATAGTTTTTATAATAAAAAATGGTAGTTTAAAATTGAAAAGAGCTTTAAAAGCTCTTTTTATGGCTGGCAGTGTTCAGTTTTGGTAAACCGAATGCACACTCATTTAACAACCATTAATATCACAAACTATTGTTTTATTTTTAAGCAGTTATACATTGAATAGCTTTTTAAAAGAAATCAAAAGAGACACATTTATCATCTTTATTATTGTTAATCCCTGAATATTTTATTATCAGTGGTTAGGGAAACTGCTTTACAATTATACATATGTCACATTATAGTTGAAGGTAGTTATAAAACCATAAACTATGCACAAATAGAGCCTTGTCCTTTTTTTTCCTCTGGAAATACACTGGTTCTAAATCTAATCATATCTTGAGAAATATTATTGTTTCTCAGGCAAAAACATTATCTAACCACTTGCAATGAGATTTAGATGAAATATATAACTCAGTAATTCTATGTTTGAAAATTAAATGACAACCTGGTTGTTACTTAAATCTTATGTAGAAGACTTCTGAAAAGCTGGAAGAAAACCTAGAATATATTTTTAAATGGCATTTTTTCTATTATTGTCAAAGAAAATATGTGTTTTTCATGTAATAGAGCAATTAACAATTAAATAATTCTGAATCAGGACGTCTCAAAGTGCTTAGAAGTGATAGTGTTCATTCTCCTATTAGTGCTTATCTCTAAACTTTATCATTTGTAAAATGCAGCAGAAAGATGATAAATTAATAGGACCTGGTTAACTTGATTTTTAGAATAACCAGTATAATCCAGAATGCTTTTTCATAGTACATATTTTTGATTTGGTCATATGAAGCAAAAGTTATATTAAAAGAAATATAGTGGCCCTAGCTGGTGTGTCTCAGTGGATTGAGCATGGGCCTGAAAACCAAAGGGCCACAGGTTCGATCCCCTGTCTAAGGCACATGCCTAGGTTGCTGGTCAGGTCCCTGGTAGGGGGTGTGTAAGAGGCAATCACACATTCTCTCCCTCCCTTCCCCTCTCTAAAATAAATAAAATGCTCTAAAAATAGACACATAGTGAATAATATTGTTGGCACTTTTGTTTTTCCCGTTCAATACTATATGAGAATATTTAATGATACAATGAGAATACTAAACCATGGAAATAATGAAATGCTAAAAGACAATTACAAAAAGTATACCTGAATATTAAAGTACACTAACAATGCCAACTAGAACATTTCCCTATGAAACATATTTTGTCTATATTAAGATCATAGTTAAACAAGTTGGAAAATGTTATTGTTTTTCTTAGCCTCATCTGGTATAGCTATACACTGTGTTTTCTTACTTTTTTTTTTTACTTTTCAATTTTCACTTAGAGCTTCCTTCCTTGTCCCTGAGACACTATTCCAAGCTTCCAGTTCAAGGACTCTACACTGTAATGTCCTTTCAAACAACTGTATGGAAGCTATTAGTTTATATGTATTATAAAAGCAAAAAAAGGGAAGCAACTAAGAAGCTCTAACCTGATCTAAAGGAAACATCTGGTCACTAATGTTAGTGATGTGCTAAAAAAGAAACAGACCTATGGAATTTTAAAATTAAGTTAACGACAATGACCACAGCATGGGACTGGGTGAGTTTAGTGGTTGTGGTTTTAAGGCCTAACTCTTGTTCTAGATTTACATAAATTGCCCCATTAAGGAAACTTAGAAACTCTAGGAGACTGACAGTTTATTATATGAAGAACTTAAATGCACACAAAGTTATGAAGCAAAAAATATTTGTGTTTTTTAATGGACAGAGGAAACAGTTAAACTTGTTAAGTCTTTCTATAAACTTCTCTCATCCTATAAGGTTATGAGTCAACTTTGTACTCCTTTTATTCACAGACATAATATCTGAATATCACCTTTGACTTTGTATTTTGGACTTTTAAAAGTGTCAGTAAAGATATAATGACATTATATGACCATCCCCCAGCTTCATTGTTTATTAACATTTTGTCATTTGGACAGCGAATCACATTTAGATAGCCAGTCCAAAAGGCCCTGATAACTACTAGGAAGGGAAATATGCTGCCCACCTGAAGAATGAATGGATGCGTAAATATTGGAAGTTGGGAGCTAAATCTGAGATTTTATTAGAGTAGAAAAGACCAACTGTGGGAGTTATTAGGGAAACAAGTCATGAAATTTTATGTTTGCTTTCCATGCATACCAAATTACAAGCTAGAAGAAACAGATTAGATTTATTTTACTATAATATGCTAGTTACATTGTTAAGAAATCTGTAGAATTAAAGAGATAATGTGACTCACTGAGTCTAAAAGTATCACTTCTACTTTCCTTCGTGATACTTCGAATGAGAACTCTATTCTATTGCTTAATGTCAAATAAGGGCTTTGTCACATTTCCAATACAAATTCCCTTGGAAGTTTGGCTGATATCTGCCAGTCACAGCTCAATGAGTTTATCCTTGTTTGGTACAGTGCCTGTCAAATTGAAGGCTTTCCATGGAAATTAATGGGACAAATTATTCTAATGTGCTGTGTGAGGAGACCTGTTTCTGGGCACTGGAATAAATAATCAAGAGGTTGATGTGCCACCCAGTTGACAAATAGTCACTAAAGGGAGGGCTGGCACTAATCTGAGAATAAAAGTCACCCACTATACATTTTTGGGCCATGTCAGCTCTGCACCTATGAGAAGACTAGCTTCTCCAATGACATTAATAAAAGTCTGCACAATTTAATGAGCACCAAAAAGCCCAACAACAAAACATGTAGGTGGCCAGCGACTCCCCGTCATCCTTGTCTCCCTTCCTAAGCTCTGCTCCATCTTTGGAGATCTTTTTAGACTGAACAGCTAAATGGGATTTCCAGATCCCCTTACTATTTTTGCTCATGTTGAGAATGTCACTCCCATCTTCACAGGAAGAATCTATGGAAAATGAGTAATTCGTGTAGCATTCTGACCTGTAAAAAAGCTTAAATAGTCTGAGGATAGTCTCAACAGTAGTCTCATCTATCTACATTTCTGAACAGCACTTAGACATCCTCTAGAGCCTAGAAGAAGTGTTTGGATAGTGTACATAAGAAGCAGAAAAAGATTATTGCATTCCTGTGTTATGTGAGGTATCTCAGTGTATGCCTTTGAGTAGCTTTGGGGAATTAATAAAAATTATTGCAATCATCTAACTTCCCATTGATACTTTGATATATATGCAGCCTTTCTTTTGCACTCCTTTGAATAACCACCTGGCAAACAGCACGCCACATATCCCTCAGGAAGGGGCAGTTAAATTAACTATTTTGGTAGGCTAATGAACATTTTAAATGGAGCTGCAATGTAAGAGATTGAATCAGGACATACTATAAAAGTAACTTCTTTTTTCATTTACCAAAGAAAATGATATTAGGCATTTTGTTCATCTTAATTTCAAATTTATATAGTGATGAGTGCACTGCCAGTATATGTATTCTTGATACATCTTCACTGATTTAGTTTATCAGAAGGATTGATGTTTTTCTATTTTTCTTATAAGTCTTAGGAGTTTCCTTTTAAAGATTTTTTTCACATTTACAGTCACATTATAAAAACTTTTAGTAATTTTGCATCATGGCCTAAAAGATATATTTGTTTTTAAAAGACTTAAATGAAATATGTTCAGAAAATACTACTAATGTTTCCACTATGTTTGCTGTTGCCACCAGCCATTTGTAAAATAGAAATAAAAAATAAGTTGCTTACAGCGATAATCAAGAAGAAAATTCTGTGTAAAGACCAGCTAATTCAACACCAGCTATTTCTCCTTGGAGAAGAATGTACATTTAGTTGACTGTTTAGTATCCTATGAGAGGTAGACAAATTAGTGTCAGGAGCACACAGAGTTTATGAGCCCTTTTATTAAGAAAGATTGTTTTTTCTTACAAACTCCTGGAGAAATTTACTGTCAGTGACACTTACTTGAAAATTAAAGAATGCTGCCTTGTGTTATTAATTATCCTTATCCACTAAATTACAGGCCCCTGGAGGAAAGTGATTATAGCTTTGCAGTCATCACTATAATGACAATTTTTTTGAGTACGTGGATTTATTAATACTTTAATGGAATAGTCAACTATCAATAAATATTTTTATTGAATCCTGATCCTCTATATTATCAGAATCAGTGAATCTCCATAATGTTCAAGAATTTCCTATTGCACAATCTAGCAGTTTTCAAATTTAGCTTTAAGACCACACTAAACTATCTTTCCTCTTAGACCTCAGAATCCTTTCAAATGTTAAACCATTCTTAGTAATTTCTCATGTTGGTGCTCTATAGAGTAAGCCAACTTTTGAGAAAAACTCTTCTGATGACTGTAACTGTGAAAACCAAATGGCTAACACATACACATAAAACAATTTATTTGATCTGAATGCAAATGAATAGTGCTAAGTGAAGTCACATATATGGCAGATGAGAAAAGTTAAATGCCTTCCTCGAGGTTACATAACTATTAGTGGAGACTCCACTACAAACCCCCGGACTTCACACTCCACTGACTTGTCTCCAGTAATTTGGGGCTCATGTTTCCCTAGTTTACAGTTTATACCTACCCTTGTACTATTCCTACTCCTGCTACTCTACTCCACCTTAGAGTTTTTTAGTAGTCAGACAACTAACAAATTAACCATCTCATTTAAGCCTCATTAAGGCTCTCATGTAAAGAACACTATAGTGCAGATAATATGTGAGATGAGGAAGATATCATATTAGTCAGCCAGGCATTATTCTTTACCATTTTGCTGCTAGAATAGCTGCTCATCAAGTGTTAACATTTAGTTTTATCCCCATGTCTTCCTTATTGGGGTAGCCAGTTGTCACTCTTTTTACCTTTGCAACTGCAGTCCACAATGTCTAATGAATGGATTTCATTACTGATGGATTACTCATGAATCTTTACTTTCCAGACACGGTTACCTGGGTGACTTTTCATAACTCAGCTGCCTCAACTATTTTTTTTTAAGATTAAGGACCTTCTTTTCTCAACTATGAATAAGAGGTGTCAGAATCCTGGCCCTTTGTGAATTATATGAATTCTAGAATTGGCAGTGGACTCATCACTATATAAATTTGAAATTAAGATGAACAAAATACCTAATATCAGAATCAGAGTTTTTTCTTTTTCTATGTCTTTTATATGTTTGTTTGCTGTCATAATATTTAGGAATCATGGTCAAAATGAACTATAATAATAGGTATTTAAATATCAGGGAAATACTCCTTCAACCAAAAAAGGAAAAGTGTATGAATCCAGTAGAGCCTAAATGAATGAGCACTACGTTGTCATAATGAATTTAGTAGGTATTACTATTTTATTTTTACCGTTCCTTTCATATCCTAAGTACAACATTGAATGTCTTAATCTTCGGTGCAATAGTTGATGTTCATTAAGTGTCACTTTTAAGCAATAAGAAATAGCCTTTTCATTAAAAGAAAAAACATTTAGTTAGTGGAATAAATGATACATACACATGTTTTTTTATTTTTAATGATTTCCCTAATTATATTTAAGAAGCATTTGCATCTTTATACAAATAAAACTCAAAATATTAATTGTAAAAAATAAAAAATAATTACAAGAAAAACAACATGAAACTTGATTGGAACTTTTTCAAGGAAATATCACTTTACACTACCTGCCAGAGTTATAGTTATATTCTTAGTTTATGTAAGAGTATAAGAAAATAAAAATGTAAAATGTTTATTTACTTACATTAGAAATAGAACCAGCATTGCTTCATAAACAATATTCTTTTTATTGTTTTTGTGACTACTCTATGAGTATTAATTCAATTTGAAATTAGTATCCATTTAGCTTGGGGGAACTTGATCATTCAATCAATTCCTTAAAAATTTACAAGAAATAACATGTCAGATCACTGCCTTCATAGCCTGTGCTCCCCTTTTTCCATCTTGTACCTTCTTCTCCAAATCACTCTACCACCTATACAGCTTGGAAGGAAATCTGGTTCAAACCCAAGGATTTTGATTGAAAGAGCGAGCTGAATGATTTATGAACAACTGTCTTCCATCTGGGAATCCTATAAATGAAAAGGGATTACATTTCCTCCCTAGAGAAGTCATGCTGTAAGTGAACAGAATGAGCTCATATCCTAAATTCTGTCACATCTGGAGGGCCCTTATATACCCATTTCCAGAACGTTTCTTTTTGCAATATAAAAGGTATTTGGAAAAAACTTAGGTACAGATAACTGGTGACAGTAAGGACTCCAACAGGGGGGGATGAATAAGATGATTTGAAAAAATATTATCTTGAGGCTCTTTTCCAAGTGGTAGGTGAAGAAACACATTAGTGTGTTCCTCAAGCATCCCTTACAGCTTTCATTTTCTACCCTTTGCTGTATATAAAACTAGAGTACACTTATTACCCATTTTTATGCCAAATATGTGAAAAATATTATGGAGAAAATGTTTGAGATGAGCAGAAAATGATGGTGCCTAAAATGAGAAAATGCAAAATGAAGTAAAACCCCTTCTCTTTCAAATGTTTAAAACAATTGAAATTTGTCCTGGCTGGTGTGACTCTGTGGATTGAGTGCCAGCCTGCAAACCAATAGGTCACTGGTTCAATTCCCAGTCAGGGCACATGTGTGGGTTGTGGGCCAGGTCCCCAGTAGAGGGCACACAGCAGGCAAACACACATCGATGTTTCTCTCCTCTGTCTCCCTCCCTTTCCCTCTCTGTGAAATTAAATAAATAACATCTTTAAAACAATTGAAATTTTTTAAAAACACGATTGAAAGTCTAAAACAAGATTGCACTAGAGTATATTCCAAAACTTTTCCAACTCTCCTATAGTGTCTTGGGAAAAAATCTATGGCAAATTTGAGAGAAAAATGAGATACAGTGTTAGTGAGCAAACAGGCCTCCACTGTAGCTTTTGTGTCCCAGCTCTGCTGAGGGAGATCACAAGCTCTGAGCTGCAAAGGAAACGTCTATTTCTTGTCTTTGATCATGGATCAAGTGACCTAATACATGTTCACATGATTAGATTCTGGATTTTATTAAAGCCTTTTTCAATCAGTAACTCTGGGATTATAAACAATAAACAGTATGGTTGCGGAATATAACAGCCTGTTCTACTTCTAATGTACTGCAGTAGTAATTATGTGTTTTTTCTTTTCCCTTTTACTCTGTCCTACTTCTCTGGCTCCCCTGTTCACTTTGCCCTGTGTCACGGTATCTGATTACACGACTGAGGCACTTATGAAATGTACTGGCACACCTCCTGCCTCCCTGGCACCTTGACCAACATGCTTACCGCAGAGATTACCCTGGGAATCTCTGACTGAGTTTATCTAAGATAATGGAGCAACATATACAATGTCAAGGCCAAGGTGCAAAAGGTTTCTGGAAAATAGAGGAAAGGACAGGGAGAAATGGAGAATAGTACTTTGATAAGTGAAGTGAAACAGAAATAGGTGCACAGTGAAAGAAAACATGACATTTTTATTAAAATCGTGTACTACACAGATTGTAATTTTTTTGCATTGTATTTCATGGTCTAAACAGAACAAGGAGGAAACCCAAATTCATGGTGCATTTCTGGCAAGACCATCTCCAGAAACCTCAGGGAAGTCCAGTGAGCAAGCCCTCTGGGCCCCAGTTTTATCGTCTGTTGAACAGAATTAAAAAGATTTGCCTTTCTGTCTTGTAGCCTTGACTTTTACTGTGCAATGGTCAAGTGCCTCTGATAAAGCCTGGCCCTAAACCACACAGCTCAGCAAAGTCATGGACACCCAGAAAGGTACCCCTACAAGATAAAAGCTCTCAGGACTCCTCCTGGGCAAAAAAATCTGATGTAAATGGAAGTTTTATTCTGATTCCCCAGCCTCCCATTCTTGTGAAATCCCTCTATTCTAGACTTGGCCTCTTTCTTCTCTCATGATCAGAAACCCTTGTGCCATTTTCTTTTGTCTCCTCTTTTGAAAACATGCACTTACACCACTTATTTAAAATGGGCAAAACTTCATCACATGTCTTAAGGATATGAGCATGTTAAGGCTTGGTTATTTTGTTAGCACATGAGTTCTGTTTATTTCATAGCTAAAGCCATGTTTTACCTTCATTTTATTTGTAACATTTTTTTATTGTTGTTGAAGTACAGTTTTCTACCTTTTCCCCCCACCCCTCCCCACCATTCCAGCCCTCCCCACCTCCCTCCCCTGTTTCCACCCTTGCCCTTGTTGTTGTCCACATGGCCTTTATAATTGGACATAAAGGCTAGAGCCATGTTTTAAATTAGGACTTTGCTGCTCAATACAATACAAGGTAAGAGGCACTGACAGAATGTATACTCAGACCAGGCATCGATAGTAAAGAAAAGTGGTCAGAGAGGGCTGTGCGGAGAGAAGATGGGAATGTAAGATTCCCAAAGAGAACAGTCTGCAGATCTGAAGTTATAGCCTGGAGAAGGAGAATGGGCACAGAGAAGACTAAATGCCAGTCTACATTGTCTGTGGTTAGGTTTCTGGGGTTGCCTAACATCTGAAACATGAGATATCCCAGGGCAAAATTCAGTCAGCTTTTTTTGTCAGTTTGTGCAAGTGGGGAATGGAGATACGGCAGGAGCAGGGGAACGAAGGCTACTTTAAGTAAAAATTATATCTATATCTGCCCCACAGTTTTCAATGACATATTCCAAACTATGTATCTTTGATTTCAAGGGGGTAAAATTAATTATGTGTGGTTTAAATTTAATTCTTTTTAATGTCTGTTAACAAGGAGAGCCAGTCACCATTTGAGTTTAAGGTATGACTTATGTTTTAATTATTTTAATCCATACTATCCAAAGGCCCACAATTTTTGGAGTGTTTTCTGTTTTAATGAAACCAGATTGTTTTAAGAAATTTAGTGTTCTTCATAGATTGCAGAAGCGTTCTGTTGTTAATTAGGAAAAACCTGAACAATGATTCCATTTTTATCTACAGGTTTGTTTGGCTAAATCCATCATAAATACCTTTAACTTCATTATTTGATGAGGCACTTTCAAAGTCTATAGATCATGTTGTATTATTACCTTAATTTTTAGCTTTTAAACTAAAAAATTAAAGGTGATTAACTCAGATAAGTGAATACATCTGAAAATTCTCAAAAAAAAAAGTAAGAATTTCATATCCTTACAAACTATGTCCCCAAATGGTTTGAATAAATTTATTTTCAACCAAAGCTGTTTGATAGAAATGTTAGGATTTCCTGTATGGATAACTATGCTAAAATTTAGAAGTGGTGATCCCATCTCCAATGTTTGAAGTTCTACACAGCACATTTGTTTTTTCATGAAGATGTGGAATTATAATCATCTAGCAAAACAGACAATATATTCATGTATTCATTTTTTCCAGAAATAATTATTTAGCATAAAGAGGTATAATTCACAAATATATATATATTTCCAGCTGTTAAGAAGTTCATAGTCCAATAAAGAAGGCAGACACAGAGACAGAACAGCACTAATACCAGGTAGCATGACAAGTGTGGGACAGATTGCACACAGGGAGCACAAGGATCGGGATAGCCCTGATGTAGGGAGCACGGGGGGGCTTCTTTTACAAAGTAACACTTGAGTCTAAAAGGGAGTATAGGACTGAATCGAGGAAAATAAAAACTCTTTTACATGTTAAAGCATTATTGGTAGAGAAAGCAAAGTAGCTAGCATATTTGCATTCTGTTTTTCAACATGAATATTGTTAAACTCAAGTCTCTTCATACAACATATATTCACTGGTGGTAATTATGAGCAATAAACTATATTAGACTGTGTTTTGAGTATTCTAACTTAAACTGTTAATACATAAGTTGCTTCTTAGAAAACAGAGGGCTTCTAAGAGCTTAATTCAATAACAAAACTTTGTCATAATTACATAAAACAGCCAACAGAGTTATAGAATATTTTCCATTTTAAGAACATTATAGAAGAAGCAATGAAATACATTCAAGCCAACTTAAATTTACCTTCTGGATTTCAAGTTCTTTGTTTAATAAATTTCATCTCAATCATTCCTTTTGTATTACCTTGTTTTTTAACATTTCCGTATGTCAGCATGTGGACTTCTTTGGGGCTTCGGGATTATTAGTTTTTTATATTCTGGAAAAAGTCTCCAACCTCCTATTTATTAATTTGACATCTCATTGTTCAAAATTCTCACTGTTATTTATATGTCATAGGAAACTATTCTGAACTGTGAGTCACTCCTCTCTATAACTCCTCACATTAGAAAGAGCAATAAAAACAAACAAACAAAAATACTACTTCAGAGTCTCAATATAAACTATATTCTAAAAATAGTTATACAAATACTAGAATGTTAGAAACAATAACAAGTTTATAAAAGAACAACTTACCTGAATATAATGACTAGAATGATATTATCTTTCCCTCAGGATTATGTGAATCTTTATTTAATATTCCAAATCCCAATTCCTACAAAAAGATACACAATGCTTTGCTTGTCGATTCTTTGAAAATGTGTGTTCTAGCAGGATATTTCTGTTTTTAAAGGATAGTGCTTTTCAAGGGAGGTCACTTAGGGAGTAGAA